>MU183819.1:20068-77226 GCA_016904865.1 Pissodes strobi
CGGTAATTTTGATGTGCTCTTTATTTCTTGTTAATGATACCACCGAACATTAACAAGAGACTAGAAAGTCGACTCTCAGTCGGCAGTTTTGATGTATCACTTACAAAGGCGGGACGCCAGACTTCCACCAAAGGGGGTGAAACGTGGGACGAGGCCCGAGCGGTTAACCAGCATTTCATCCTGTACCGTGACGGGGCAAGAAGGGAAATGCTGGAGGCGGGGCTTAGAGTAAACCTTCTAGTCTATTGTTAATGTTCAGTGATGATACTTCTTTGAATCTTTTGTCCGATTCTCGTCCGTTTTTTGAACTTACTTTCGTTGCCTTTCCACTACATTTTGAAGGTCCAAGGGAATTCATGCAGCTACTTGTTGTTTTTCTAGCTCACGAAACGCTAATATACTTAGACTAATTAGCTGGTTGCTTGCTCTTTCCAATTTTTCTCGGCATTTCTAGTTTTGACACACAGCATTAATGTGACAAATAACAGTTTGAAATAAGAAAAGACATGACTTCTTTTGGTTAATTCATTGTCACTCTCTACAAAAGTGTGTCAGTTAAGGATGCAAAAAATGACGTCACTGCATATCCGAGAAAATTCTCCCTTAGAAATGTGTGTTGAGTAGTGATGAAGACTATTGCATAATATACAGGGTATCCGGGAATTCCGCTCGAATAATTTAAGGGATGATTCTACGTTTGAAAAATGGTAGTAACAGTTTACTATATGGGCTAAATTTTGCGATTTTTGTACCTTAAACTGTTAAACTCGATAAAAATGCGCATTTTAAATCGTTTTTTGATGACGCAAACCTATATTAACCAATATTTATATTATACAGGGCGTTCTAAATCAGCAACCGTTTATTAAATAATTACCCCCGGCCTAATTGTTTACTATATGGGCGCACGTTAAATTTTGCGATTCTTGTACCTAAATCGTCAAATTCGATAAAAAAGCGCATTTTAAATCGTTATTTATATTATACGGGGAGTTCTAAATCATAGACCGAAGCTAACTCAGACGAGCTAAAAGTAACCAATAATGGCTTTAAATAACCAATTTTAAAGAAAACCAACTAAAGCTAAGCAATTAACTAAAACTAACCAAATCTGTGCTAACTAAAATTAGGCAAATCGAAAAAGTAACTAATGCTGAACTAACCCAAACTAACTCAAACTAACACAAATTAACCGAAAGGATTCCGCTCTACCCTTAACACCACCTCTTACTGTCTTACACGAACTGAAACTAATCCAAATTAGGCAAAATTATTTCGCCCAGGCTTGCGCAAAATAACAGGAATCAACACTCACCCAAACTAACCAAAACCAACTCAGTCTAGCCAACGCTAACAAAGATTAACCCAAACTAACCAAAACTAACCCAGACTAACCAAAACAAACCCAGACTAACCAAAACTAACCCAGACTATCTTAAACTGACTAGAGTTAAAAAAACAAGCGCGACACGCGCGCTTGTCTCTTCACTAACCCAAACCAACCCCAGCTATCCTAAACTAACCAACACTGACCCAAACTAACCAAGATTAACCCAGGCTATCCGAAACTAACCCAGACTAACCAACACTAACGCCAATTAACCAGAATATAGAGACAAATGCGCTACGCGTGCTTGTCTCTTTACTGGGTTTCCACTATTAAAAACGATTTAAAATACACATTTTTATCGAGTTTGACGCTTTAAAATACAAAAATCGCAAAATTTGGCTTGCGCCCATATAATAAACAATTAGGTCAGCTGATTTTGAACGCTCTGTATAATATAAATATTATAAAGGCGAGATGCCAGACGGAGCGGGGTGAACCGTGGGACGAGGCCTGACATTTTGCCAGGTTCCGCGACGGGGAAAGGAGGGAAATACTGGGGGCGGGGCTTATAGTGAACCTTCTAGTCTATTGTTAATGTTCGGTGATATGAGTTTCCGCCAGCAAAAAACGATTTAAAATGCGCATTTTTATCGAGTTTGACAGTTTAAAGTACAAAAATTTCAAAATTTAGCGTGCGCCCATATAGTAAACAATTAGGCCAGCGGTAATTATTTAATAAACGGTCGCTGATTTAGAACCCCCTGTATAATATAAATATTGGTTACTATGAGCTTCCGCCATCAAAAAACGTTTCAAAAAGGGCATTTTTATCGAGTTTGACAGTTTAAAGTACAAAAATCGCAAAATTTAGCGTGAGCCCATATCGTACATAAACAATTCGAAATTCCAGTGAACATAGGTTCGAAAATCAATCTTAAGAATTAGATATTGGTTCAAAGAGGACGTCTAAGAACAGGTTATTATTTTTTTTCTGGCATTTCATTACTATGTTAATCGTAGGCATACCTGACGTACCTTCTCTTTAAACTTACTGCTACGATAATCTTCATTTCATACTTTCATCTAAACAAAATTTATTAAGAGATCATGCATTATTAATTTAAAGCATTTTTTCCTCGAAAACTACTAGTCAAACTGATTTTGACAAAAATACGCTTTTTGTGTAAAAAATACAGTTAAATTTTATTTTGTAAAGAAAATGCCAAGAATGCAACGTATACAAAAAATAATTATTCAACGCAGGTACACTTCTTTCAGCACGTCCCTGGCTAAGATTCAACCCACTGATACCTCCACAGCTTATTATATAAGCTGTGACAAATCCATAAAGTTTTCCTTCTGTTAATAGTAGTTAATACACCGAAACTTCTATCGATACTTAAAGCGGCTCAAGAGAAAAAAAAATAAAACCCGTTCTAGGACCCCATCTTCGAATGGCCATACCACCCTTAGGACTGATTTGCAGACCTATGCTCGTTGGACTTTTTGACGAGTAAGGTGATGAAAGTGATACAAAAAATTTATCAAATATGTGATACGGTTGGTGAGCATTCAAAAAGTGGCTTTTAATATTTTAAATGGTGTATCGAATGCAAAGAGATAAATATACCACGATACGCGACTTTGGTACCACAATCCAAACCACGCAAGAGGTAACTATCTTTTATCTTCTCATTCATATCGTCCACGCCGAATTCACTTATCTTTCTTCGGGGTCTAATGTATAATATGTTCTGCCATTCATGTCAGCGAATTTACCTAAAATAAAAATATATAGTATATTCTACCATTCGTGTCAGCGAATTTGCATGAATGAAAAATATGATTCTCTTTTGTGCGGATGAATTTTTCATTGCTGGTGTGTGGTCCACAAGCACACTTTTTTATATTTTCAGATGTAGAGTCACCCCACCCCTTAAAATATTGGCATGATATTGATACAGCATATGCTCTACGTACAAATATTCTTGTATAAAAATGTAATTTATTTCTGAAACGTGTCACATCTCAGTATACCAAGTATTAATTAAACATATGTCTTGACGAGGTCTAAAAGGACTACTGTCATATACTCCTATTTCAACTCTTGATGGCACATTGCTAAGCATCAATATTATTGAGCAACTCACAAACATCCATTAACTGTATAGTCAATTTATGACTAAGAGTACTCGGGCTTAATAATGCTATAAATAAAACATCAACATGTAAAATATTCACAGTTTTAATATTCCATTAGAATGTTTTCCTTTTATGTATGTATGGCCATACAAACATCTTGCAGTATTACAACAAAAAAGAGCCGATCCTGATTAGATGATTGAAGCACCGGTACTTAAAAATTCGATACAGGATGATCGATTTAAATCTTTTATTTAGCTGTAACGAATATATGATTTGATGTTAATTATGTTTTTCTACGATCAGGTGTAAATAGCTGTTTATGTTGCCAGTTACGAAAGACCTTATTTTGTGTAATGAGTGCGCTTTTGCGGGACTAGCGGACTGAGATTCCATAAAAGAATATGAATTACACAGAATGGTCTTTCGTGACGTGAACAAAAATTCTAATTTTGAAAATATAATAACTTTGTGAAAATAATATAATAATTTCTTTCTATTTTTGACATATAAAGTAACAGACACTTTTTACAACCAATTACATAAAGTGTTACGTTTCGTAACTAGTTACTACTTTGTGTGTTCAAAACTCCGATCAGTTATCAGAAGCGCCACTTTATATGTCAAAATTAAGAAAAAAATAGTATATTATTTTATATGGAGGAAAAGTGATACTTTTCATGGCGCGCTCGTGTTTAACAGCCGAACGGAGTGAGGCTGGTAACAGAGAGCAAGCCATGAAAAGTAACTTTTCCTCCAAATAAAATATGCTGTTTTTTCTTCAAATGTCGACAAATTAATGCAAAAACATCTCTTTTTAATAGTAATAATATCTAATTATTATTAAAGATAAATGGGTTCGCAAGGCGGCTTAGACCACGGTCGTAGGTGGCCTTGCTTAGACCGGTGTCGGTGAATATAACGTAACATAAAGCTGTCAGTGGACACTGTCAACAATAATTATTTTTTTAAGATTGCTTGTCCGATTGCGTTTGAATTCCGTATTGATGAGCAGTTATTGAGTAAGTTCGATTAAATAATAACCAATTTGTTCCTAAATTAGTGATTTTTAGAAATGCAGTCACAAATTGAGTGATAAATACAAATTGTAGTTTAATAAATCTTGAGTTGTTGACGCTTATTTTGTTGTCTGTTTGTATTGTATCTATGTTGCTATGACAACACTTTTACCTCCGGCGGCGGAAAAGTGAAAAGTAAAGCTCCGGCGGAGGAAAAACGAAACTTCACGGCCGCCTACACAGTCGAGTAATGACGGATTTACTGACGTTTGAAGAAAAAACAATTTTACGCCCTGATTTTCACTTTATTTTGAGCATATATCGATCTACATTCAGGTGACGCGACATACACATAAGAGACTAAACATTCATTGTTTATCAGAGTTCCACGAATAATGCAGTGGAAGGCGCAGTATGCAGTTTCATCCTATGTTTATTATTTTTTAAAGATTAGTGATATTTTAACACCCCCACTCAATAACTTTAAAAAATACCTAAAAACTTCAAAAATTTGTTGTGCTTTTCAATACATAAACTTTTTGTTAATACATCCCCAGGCATTTCATGTGTCGGCATATAGCTAACTTTAATTTGCTTATTAGGAATCGCTTCTCTTACAAAATGATGCCGCACGTCAATGTGCTTAGAGCGATGATAACAGGATTTCACGATAAATTTAAAGCACTTTGATTAGCATTAAAAAGTTGAATTAGTTGCATTTCTCCAGTTAATTGGAATATTAGATTGCGCAAATATATAGCTTCTTTGGCAGCTTCCGATAACGCCATATATTCAGCCTCTGTGCTAGATAATGCAACTGTCTTTTGTTTGACACTGGCAAAAGAAACCACAGAACCGCACATTTTAAAAGTATAACCAGTATAAGATTTTCTATCTGGTGAATTATTGCCCCAATCGGCGTCAATATAACCTACAAGTTCTGTTTCTTCCTTTGAAAACCTCAAACAATAACTCTTGGTACCTTTAAGATAGCGCAATATTCTTTTGGCATATTTCCAATGAGTTTCATTGTGACTCATGTTAAATTGGCTTAAATAACTCACACCAAAAGCAATATCAGGCCTCGTTAGTACCGCCAAATACATGAAACTACCTAAAAGCTGTTGGTAAGGAATATCAGACACGTTTCCATCCTAACGGAGTTTTGACAGGTTTGCAATCTGTCATCTCAAAACGGCTTAGCAATTGATCAATGTATTTCTCTTGACTCAAAGAAATAATCTGATTTTCCTTATCAATTTGGATTTCCAACCCTAAAATTTGCCTAGCTTGACGTAAGTCCTTGATTTTGAATTTTTGCCCTAACTCCTTTTTCAAAAATTCAGTTTCACGCTCACAATTTGAAAATACAAAAAAATCATCTACGTAAAGAGCTACAATTGTCAACGATTTGTCAACATTTCTTTTTGTAAATAAACATGGTTTTAAATCTGACTTTTTATAGCCTAAATCCAAAGATGCATACAAAAAATATATCTGCTGAATCTAATAAAACACTATTTACCCTGTCATTCCAGGCTCGTGACGCCTGTTTAAGCCCGTAAATAGCCCTATTTAACTTTAAAACTTTATGGTCACTAAAATGGTTTTGTACATGGTGGCTCGAATTCGTGTCTATGTATGGGGAACTCGAAAACCGTAAGAGATACAGTGTCGGTCAAATTAAGGCAAAATTGCGCATTTAGGTGCCTAATAATATGCAGTTTTCAAATTCCCAGTATTTACGGAGATATCCGGAAAAACCGAAATTTTGAAAAATCGTTTTATTTTTTTCCTGGGTTTATTTATAATTGGATTTCAAATTTAATTGCACTTTTGCATTGCCACTTTTTTCGCTCTATCCAATGATGATATCCAGTTTGAAATCCGACGTTTCGTCTTTAAAGGATCATCATCAACTTTCTTTTTTTAAATACGAACCTTAATTTTTTTCAGATGGTATTGGCGTTATAATTGTGAGTATGTGGTTTTTTTTTAATTTTCTTATTTTTTTTTTTATTTTTTTTTTATTTTTTTGTTATTTTTATTTTATATGTTTTGCTCTTACGTAATTATAAATAATTATTAAGGGTAGGTACTTTTGAAATTTTTATATTCTGTAAAAATATTTTATTTGTTTTTGTGTTAGGTGGAAAATTTGAGCCCGTATTAAAATAAAAAATGGTAAAATTATTTTTTACGAGAATATGGCCATGAACTATTACTCAAACAAGTTGCTTAGTGCAAAGATAAAATATTTTCAACTTTTAACCAATTAAAAAATTTATTTTAAAGAGAACATCAACAATTTATAGTCATACTACCTGATACTATAGGTACTTTGATAGAGAAACACACCTATTGGAATTTTGCTTATAAACTAAAAAAAAATATCTTTGCACTAAGCAACTTGTTTAAGTTAGGCCATATTCTCGTAAAAAATAATTTTACTATTTTTTAATTTTAATACGGGCTCAAATTTTCCACCTAACACAAAAAACAAATAAAATATTTTTACAGAATATAAAAATTTCAAAAGTATCTACCTTAAATTATTTAAAATTACGCGAAAGCAAAATATATAAAACAAAAATGATAAAAAAATTATAAAAATTAAAAAAAATAAAAATAAACACACATACTCACATTTATAACGCCAATACCATCTGAAAAACGATAAAAAAATTAAAGTTCGTATTTAAAAAAAGAAAGTTGATGATGATCCCTTAAAGACGAAACGTCGTATTTCAAACTGGATATCATCATTGGATAGAGCGAAAAAAGTGGCAATGCAACAGTGCAATTAAATTTGAGATCCGTTTTTAAATAAACCCAGGAAAAAAATAAAACAATTTTTCAAAATTTCGGTTTTTTCGGATATCTCCGTAAATACTCGGAATTTTAAAACTTTCTAAACGGCATATTGTTAGGCACCTAAATACGCAATTTTGCCTTAATTTGACCGACACTGTATCTCTTACGGTTTTCGAGTTCCCCATACATAGACACGAATTCGAGCCACCCTGTACATACCCCTCAGGTATTTTCATGAATACCTGTTCCTTCAAAATTTCCATTTAAGAACGCAGTCTTAACATCTAAATGTGTGATATCTAGATTCATCTTTAGTGATAACGCAATTAAAAGTCTCAATGTCGAATGCCGCACAACTGGTGAAAAAGTTTCCTCATAATCAACACCTTGCTCTTGCGTGAAACCTCTCGCAACAAGACGCGCACGATATGTCACCTCATTCGCACTATTGACCTTTCTTTTAAACACCCACTTGTTGTCCACTACCCTGGTACCTTTAGGTAAATCCATTAACTCCCAGACCTCATTCTCCTCAAATGACTCCAGTTCTTCTTTCATGGCTCTTTTCCAACATTCAGCATCCAGCCTAGTTAAAACCTCCTTAACACTTGTCGGATTCTCAAAATCTCTGACACTGAAGTATGACACATTTTCACCATATTTCACCACAGATTTAGAAAGCCTATTTGATCGTCTTAAATTTTGCTCTGGATCACCATTCTGAATCATACCCAAATGTTTCTTGTCAGGATTATAATCGTCATCACTATCTCCATTCTGAGAATATTCTGACTCACTCTCACTCTCGAAGATGTGAAGGAACTCCTCTTGCTCTTCATGATCCCCACTGAATTTAAAACCTCTGTTTGAGTTTCACTCTCTTTATTTTGAGTTTTGTCTAAGCAAATTATCACCTCTTTATTATTTTTGTTTTCTTCTATGATAATGACATCACGTGACACTATTACATCTTTCTTGTCTGCATCATAAAGTCAGTAGCCCTTAGTGGTATCACTAAAACCCACAAGAATCATCTTTTTCGATTTTTTATCCCACTTTAGTCTTCTCTGCTTTGGTACATGCACCATCGCAATGCTGCCAAAAATCCTTATATGGCTCACATCCGGAACTTTTCCAGACCAAACTTCTATAGGTGTTTTCCTTCTAATCCAGAAACAACACTTCTGTTTCTTAAGTATACCGCAGTGCTTATCGCTTCTGCCCAAAAACATTTTTCTAGTCCTGCATCAAATAACAAGAATCTCGCTTTTTCCACCAATGTCCTATTCATGCGCTCAGCATTGCCATTTTGCTCAGGTGTGTAGCTATTTGTGGTTTGGTGAACAATACCAAATCTCTTGAGCATGTTTTCCACTTCCACAAAACTCACCTCCGTTGTCAGATCTAACCATTTTAATTTTCCTTTCTATTTGATTTTCTGCCATACTTTTAAACTCTATAAAGTGTTTTGAGCCTCATCTTTTGTATTGCAAAAATATACAAAAGACATTCTGCTGTGGTCGTCTTCCAACACCAAAAAATATTTGGCACCTCCCAGAGTTTTTACCTCCATCGGACCACACAAATCTGCATGAATTAGGTCTAACAAATTTTCAGATCTCGAACCCTTTTTCGGGAAGGTTTTTGTGTTTGTTTGCCTTCGTTGCATGTTACACAATTATACTTGTCTATTCTTATTTCTCCTTGAAAATTTAAGCCTGTGACAACCACATTTTTCATTTTTGATAAATCTTTGCTATTTAAGTGTTTCCCTAGTGACCTTAGATGCCTCTGCCAAAAAACATGGTTGCCAAATTGCCGTTTTTAGCTTGTAAACATTATTATTAAGGCTTGCCTCCCCAATTAACACGTTTTCACTGTTTCACCATATTTCCCGTAATCTTACAGCCATTATCAAAATATACAGTGTTGCCATTTTTGATTAATTCGCTGACCGACAACAAATTCGTTGTTAATTGTGGCACGCAAAGTACATTTGTGACACAAACCTCAATCACATCCTGTCCTATTTTACTTCTTAACTCAACATTACCAATACATTCCACTGATGCTGTGCTGTTATTGGCAACTGTGATATCAGTCATATCAGCTGGTTTTGATTTCACATCCGACAGCCATTCTTTGTTTGGGGTTATATGGGCACTTGCTCCAGAATCCACATACCAATCCTGGTTGCTAAATTTGCCACTCATAAATACTGCACTGTAAACATGTTTTTTGCCTTTGTCTTTAGACTCATCTTTGCTCTCTTTTTTGTTTTCTTTCTCCTTCCATTTCTCAGACACTAAAATGCAAAATGCCCTTTAGAATGACACCGAAAACAGGTTACTTCCTTTTTATTCTTGCTCAAGTAGGAATTGTCTGGTTTGCCTTTAAATTTCGTAGCAAAAGCTCCATTTACACTAGTATCATACTCCATGTCTAAAAGCTTAGTTTTTATCTTATCTGTTGTTATGTTTATACCTGAGTGTTCGATGGCCATAATCATCGGCTCATATTTTTCAGGTAATCCAGCTAATAGTAGGCTTCCAACCCACCCGTCATCTATGGCGAAACCAGTATTTTTCAACTTACTAGCAGTTTCGACCATTTTAGTCACATACTCGCCAATAGAATCGTAATTTTCTCTGCGAATATTTATCAGTTACCTTAATAAGGCGATTTTTCGGGTAAATCCACTATCATCAAATAACGACTTTAATTTATCCCACAAATTCTTCGCGTCTGTCGTATCCTTTATATGCACGAAAAGAATTGGTTCACACTCAAAGGACGATTTTTTTATACTATTTTCTTAAGAAACACGCACTGGGCTCATAACCTATTATGATAAATAAAACACACGTTCTCATTGAGATGATAAACCATAACTGACTTTATAGTTTATTTTAAGCATATATCGATCTACATTCAGGTGACGCGACATACACATAAGAGACTAAACATTCATTGTTTACCAGAGTTCCACGAATAATGCAGTGGAAGGCGCAATATGCAGTTTCATCCTATGTTTATTATTTTTTAAAGATTAGTGATATTTTAACAAATTTTAACAAATTACACCAACAAAAAAATCATAACAGCATTTAGGAAAAAATCATTACAAATTTCCATAACAGTTGAATCATTACGGTCATACAAACAATATTGTTTACACCTCTGGCGAAAAGCACATTTACGTCATCAGCTGATTGTTGCCTTGGCATAGCCCTGGAACAACTTTCTGCCGCGGACCTAAAAGTAGCATTTTACGCCCTTGGAACTAGAACTGTACAGAGTGACCCATTTTTGCTATTTTTTGGGTATCCGTATTATTAATTAGTTAAGATAGAGCGTTACCGTTTTCCTGGCATTACGCTACGCTTCGATTTTGAGCTCCTCGGCAGATTAAAAATTTGAACTTTTGGGAAATCCTTGTATTTCAGCTATCTGATAACTTAGCGAAATGCTTAAAATAGTTCCTTATAGTTTTTGCATAAGGTTTAACAGCGTGCTTCAATATTTTTTCGAGAATTCTCTATTTTTTCTATTTAAGTTTATTTATTCCTTTTAAAATATGTGCTCGTATAATTGTCTATGGACAACTTCAAAAATGGGCCCAAATTTTATTTAAGAGTGACTAATATATCTCATAGTAAGTTATTGCCAATTACACTGGTAATCAAAATTTTTGCTATCAGATATTGTTGCTTTCTAACAAAATATAGTGATAAATCATTTATTATTAACCTTAAATATATTTCAGATAGTTAAAGTCGATGTTTTATAGCGATATTTTGTTTCTGGAGTATCCGTTAACATGACCTGTAATAATTAGCTAGCTAGCTGGCACTCTATTCGCCTTGTTATTGTTTTCCCATGGCAGAAATGAGGAATCGTTTCCCATGTTCGTCACTTACTGCCCTAAATATTCAGGGACGAAATCAAAATGAGAGTCAATAAAGTGACTTTTAAGAGACATATCACATGTCATTCCTTTATAGGCATTAAGCAGTTCACTCACAATAACTTTGTAGTTTTTAGCATTCACATTTCCGAGAAGACTGGCAACAAGTGGTTTAAGAGCGCTCCGATCTCGTAATTGAGTTTCATTTAGCACATTGTCAAATATTTCATCCTTCATTATGTCCCTTATTTGTGGGCACACAAATATGGGCTTTTAATTTTTGCTTGGCTAATTCTTGGAATTTTTTACTTTAGATACAAGAAACCTCTTCCATTCCGATCCATTACTTTAACAAGGATCTGCATCAACCCCAATTTATTGAACAAAGTTGGTAGTGATACCCTTTTAGGATCAACTAATGGTTTATTGGTAATATTTTAAGTCCCGGAGTTAATGTCTGACGTAATGTCCACTCCTTCTCTACATAATAACTGACGATCTCGCGCAAGGCTGTCCCATTCACTATGGAAACAACAGTATTTGGTATGCCCCAGTTGCATTGGAGTTGAAGGAAGGCTGTCATTTTTTAATCTCGGCATATTGCTCACCTATGTTCATTATAACGGATATGTTCTAAAAGAACTCGCATGTTTTCGTATGAAAAACAGGTACATTACCATAGGTACCGTCTTTAAACTAAACTTATAAGAATTAGTGAATCATTTGAGTCATGTTTCTGTCCTAATGCGTTAAACAAATTGTTGACATCTTAGAGGTATGTCAAATCACCTTCTTGAAGAAAGCAATGTGTGAGGTTTTATCCGCGTTTTCAGTAAAATTCACTGTGAAGAAGATTACATCCGTTTATTATATTGAGCTGATAGTAAACTAGAATACTTAAACAGTGTATTTAGACTTTGGTTCAATAATAGCTCTAATTTTCATGTGACAAAAAAGCCAATCTTTGACATGGTTTTGGGCTCGCTCCAAATCATTGTTACTGCACAGAGCTTTATACGATTTGCACCTAATCTGTACTGTTTATATACGATCTTGTAAGAACGATTTGATCCAGTTCATCAACACTCGTGACACCTACCCTTTCAAGCTTTTCAAATAAGTTATTATGATGCATTAAGCCAAAAGCTTTGCTTAAATCGAAGTAAATGCTAACTGTTGCATTGCTGACATTCATTAAGGTGCGTCCAGACTTGTGACAAAACCCCGTGACGTGACAGCGTCGCGAACATTTTTACGACGAGGCGAACTTCGATGCGTGTCATCTTCGCCTGATATCGTCGCGTGTCATCGTCGCGTATCATAGTCGCGTTCGCAGCGTTCCGCCCATTTAAATAAAAAAACAGTCAGTCATCATGGACGTTGCAGCAGCAGCATACATACAGTTATAGATCATTTATTACGTAATAAAAGAAAAATAAAACAAAAAAGATGGTGGCAGCAACATCTTTACACTAAAAGACTGAAATATGGAGAAAACCATTTACTTGAGCATCTAAAATAATAGCGCTCTTTATAAAAACTTTACGAGAATGTCACCAACAGATTTTGAATTTAATTGGACCAAAAAATGCTAAAAAAACGCTTTTTGAGGAAAGCTATAAATATCCAAGAGAGGTTAGCTGTAAAGCTCAGACTTTTAGCTACTGGTCATTCATTCACCAGCCTGCAGTACGTACTTAAAATTTCTAAGCAATCAGTAATTGAAAGACTCGATGAAAAAGTTCCAAAGGTATGGGAGGCTCTCGTAGGAATGCTAAAACACAATATAAATAGTTTGGTTTCTTGTATCCCACAATATTTTCTTTTCTCCATATAATTCTCTAAATATTAAAGTTGTCTCCTGTGTTCATTCCACCCTGATTTTAGAAAAACAAATACAAACTCGAAACAAAAAAAATAGAAACTGGCCGCTAAACTGGTTAAAATTCAAGTATTTATTCAAAACGTTCTGATGGTACGCGGTGCCGTCCAGACTTGTCGAACCAAACGGCCGCGTAGCATCCCTTTAAGGTGCGTCCAGACTTGTGACAAAACCCCGTGACGTGTCAGCGTCGCGAACATTTTCACGACGAGGTGAACTTCGATGCGTGTCATCGTCGCCTGTCATCCCCGCGTGTCTTCGTCGCGTATCATAGTCCCGTTCACAGCGTTCCGCTCATTTAAATAAAAAACAGTCGGTCATCATGGACGTTGCAGCAGCAGCGTACATAGTTATAGATCATTTATTGCGTAATTCTAGAAATGCTAACGTTGTCTCCTGTCCACATTCCATCTTGATATTAAAAAAGCAAATATACAAAAATAGCCGCTACACTGGTTAAAATTCAAGTAAATATGCAAAACGTTCTGATGATACGCGGTCCCGTCCAGACTTGTCGAACCAAGCGGCGTAGCATCCCTTTGATGCGACGCCAAAAGACCGACAGGACATGGAACGCAGTGATGACACGAGGTAAACGCGGCGATGTGACGCGTTGCGGTTACGGAGTACCGTCCAGACTATACGCGACGAGGTTCGCGACGGTGTCACGATACGTGGCCGCGTATCGTGTCACCGCCGCGAACCTCGTCGCGTATAGTCTGGACGGTACCCCGTAACCGCAACGCGTGACATCGCTGCGTTAACCGCGTGTCATCAGTCCGTTCCATGTCTTGTCGGTCTTTTAAGGTGCGTCCAGACTTGTGACAAAACCCCGTGACGTGACAGCGTCGCGAACATTTTCACGACGAGGCGAACTTCGATGCGTGTCATCGTCGCCTGTCATCCCCGCGTGTCATCGTCGAGTATCATAGTCCCGTTCACAGCGTTCCGCTCGTTTAAATAAAAAACAGTCGGTCATCATGGAAGTTGCAGCAGCAGCGTACATAGTTATAGATCATTTTCGGAATTCTATAAATGTTAACGTTGTCTCATGTTCCATTCCATCTTGATATTAAAAAAACAAATACTAATTCGAGACAAAAATAGCCGCTACACTGGTTAAAATTCAATTAAATATGCAAAACGTTCTGATGATACGCGGTCCCATCCAGACTTGTCGAACCAAGCGGCGTAGCATCCCTTTGATGCGACGCCAAAAGACCGACAGGACATGGAACGCAGTGATGACACGAGGTAAGCGCGGCGATGTGACGCGTTGCGGTTACAGGGTACCGTCCAGATTATACGCGACGAGGTTCGCGACGGTGTCACGATACGCGGTCTTGTCACAGGTCTGGACGCACCTCTAGCGTCGCATCAAAGGTATGCTACGCTGCTTGGTTCGACAAGTCTGGACGGGACCGCGTATCATCAGAACGTTTTGCATATTTAATTAAATTTTAATCAGTGTAGCGGCTATTTTTGTTTCGAATCAGTAGTTGTTTTTTTAATATCAAGATGGAATGGGGACAGGAGACAAAGTTAACATTTACAGAATTACGCAATAAATTATCTATAACTATGTACGCTGGTTTTTTTATTTCAATGAGCGGAACGCTGCGAACGGGACTATGATACGGGACTATGATACGCGAAATACGACATAAGTATGTCCAAACAGGCTCCAGGAGAGCGATATACACTAGTAATAAAATATATTTTTTGTTTACTGTAAATTTACCAACACAGTGTTCAAACTGTTGTTCTACATTACTGACCTTGGTGTTTGACGGACATTAATTTAAAGTTTTTACCATGTAACAGCATTGCGCCCCCTCCGCGTATAGACTTTCTGCTGGAACTAGAAAATTTGAGCTCATAGAATAGACCTTCATTTCATCAGTTGGCAACCAGTGTTCACAAATTGATAGATACTATATCATATTAATTTTTGTTGACAAGTCTCGGGTTCTAGATGTTTTGATTGAACGCTCTGCATGTTCAATTGTAATAGGCTAATTGTACGAATTAAGGTCGCGAATATTGTTGGATTGATACTTGTTTGGCACCGCTTATTGTTCGTGCACCTCGAAAAAGTAGTTTCTTACCTCGATACCTCTTGACCAGACAGATGGGTTTAGAAGTTATTGTTTTTTTTTTGAGGGAGTACATTAGAAAATTAGAGGAGTATATTAGAATATTAGAAAAGTACGTATCGCGATAGGCTTATATAAAAAAGATTTTTTTTCGTTTTGCGAAGTGGCGTATATCTTATTTTCAAGAATATCTTTGTTGTAAATACATTTACCCGAGCATTTACCTAATATTGGTTATTAGCAATCAAAGTTGATTAGTCATGTGATTCCAAAAATTATTTATGAATCTCGCTTAGTTATTGATTTATGGAAAGGACAAATTACTATAATTTTAAAAGTGCTCTCCTGAAAAGTTTTCAAAAAAGATATACGTCACTTTGCTAAATTAGCGAAGATATATAAGCAATTAATAAATTAGACTAGATGGTATTTTAGACATTTTTTCACGTACAAAACGAATGTTCGACTTTAAATTGTCCAAATAGTTCTAACGTATTAAGTTAATACGTTGGATATCCTCATCGAAAAATAGGCGTTCTTCTTGATCGATTTACCTGTTGACTATGTGTATTTTTCTTAGTAAAAGCAAATGGGAAAATGTCAAAGTCGTCATCAAAGCAATGGATCAACCGCTGGATTAAAAGAACCACCTTATTTATGCTTTATTAGGTATGTTCCAGTGGTCTATCAAAAATGTCAAAGACTGTCATAATCATGCGCACTTAAATGGTTTCCAGCGAACCACTATTGGCACGATTTTACTACTGATGTGGCTTTAAAAATCTAACCAATCTTTCATTGGTGAACTCTTAGATTTCATTTTTATTTAATAAAGTGGTATTAATATTGACACATTGCATTTTATAAATTGAAAATATTATAGACTAGGCAGTGGCTCAATTAGTTTTTTGCAATAATTTGGCTTTGCATAAACCAGTTGATAAATTTTAAGAATATATCGAGGGTAATCATGTTGGTAATATTTGCAACATTATACGAAAACAAACTTGCTAAAAAATTACTTTTCATCACACACATTGATATTATATAAAAAGGAATAGTTGTATTAAAGCCGAACCAACAAATTATCTCTTATATTTTAAATTCGCATATAAATAAAGAAAAAAAAACGTTAGTCAGCAGAAACTTCTTTCCAAATATCGGCATCATTAGCCGTGATGCCTTCCCCATCGAAAAAACCTTTAAGACAATGTGCTGAACGACGCTGTAGGCGCATAATAAGCCTGGTTCCCATCAGAAGAGAAGGCGGATACAGGGTGAGACTAATATTATAATTATAGTTCAATATATTTAATTTTACTATGACTTGTATAAATGATTTGAATTATCGAATACTTCATTACTTCAGTAGTTTCATGCGTACAAAAAAAAATGCATCTCTTTTTTGGAATAGGTTTTGAGTATATATTTATCTTTAAAACAGCAGGAAATATTAGGATCTACATTTCGCAATCTACAAATTGATTGTAGTTCAAACATTATAAGTTTCTACAAGTAAGCCCCCTTAAACCACTGCAAAAAGAGTTAAATATTAAGTCTTAAGTGATTCCTAAAATCAAAACGATTTAAATCTTAAGTCAATTCTAACATAAAGTTCAAATGATTTAAGTCTTAAATCTTTGACTTAAATCATTTTCCTTCGAGTCAAGTCATTTTCGTAAAGACTTAAATCAATATTATGACTTAAATCCTTTAGTAAGTCGTTTTTATGACTCAAGTCTATATTTTTGATATAAATCATAATGATCGACGAGTTAAGTCAATAAAATGAATTAGAAAAAAAATATGACTTAAGTCAAAATAATTACCCTTAACTCAAGACAATGAGAATTCAATTTAAGTACCTATATTTTAAATCCTAATATTAATTTTATTGTACTACTGATAATTAATACTTATATTATTAATCTATTGTAGATACAAGTAAGAATAAAACCACTATGTTAAGAATTTAAAACGGTTTATTTTCAGAACACATACAAATGAAATAAAAACTTAAAACACCTTTTTGGAATAAAGTAGATATACAGGAAGGCTACTTTTTTATATACGAGCACATAATATGGGTGGCTTCTAACTTCTAAACGGTAATAGATTCAAACTTGGTTAAATTTGGTAAAAGTTGAAGCTGAAAATGGAATTTTTTAAATTGCTTTTTTTAAAAACTGATAACTTTTTCTAAAGTTGTTTTTGAATTTTTTCATAATATTCAACGAACCGATAAACATAAATCCGAAACAATTGATTAAATTAATTATTTATTATTTAAAATGTTTTAATATGAGCATTAAAAGCACAATTTTTATGTAATTTAACCGACTTTGTGCCTATCCATGATAATAAGAGTTCCATCTAGTGAGGCCTGGATAGCTGAGATAATAAAATAAAGTTTCTTTAATAATCTCTGCAGAATTTGGGCGGCCGCACTTATCCATAATAAAGATAAAGAACACTTATTCATTACGGCTGTATGCTTACTACGCAAAGTATGACTTTTGTTTATTGCTTTAATTATGTCGGTTGTGGCTATTCAATTTATAGTATGCGTCACACAGTGAAAATGGTTGGGTAGAAAGGTATTTGTTTGACTATCATTTTCAGAGATTAATATATTCAACAACCTCATGCTAAAGCATTCATTGTTCATTTTTCGTAGCACATTTCCAGGGCAAGCGATGATATTTATATGGCTTTAATTGTTGCGAATATATCACAAAATAGATCAGCCGCTTTTCTTCACAACGCCTACGACGGGGTCGGGGATTCACCTGACAAAGACATCAGACTCACTACGCACGAGTAACAAGATCAATGTTGGCAAACAAAATGGCAGCATTATAAATCGCCCCTTTTTCATCTATTTTCTAAATTATTTAAATAATTTACTGACTGAAGCCTTTTATAAAGACTTAAATCTTTTTTTGTTACTTAAATCGTTTATTAATGAATGTGCTGTTAATAAAACCCGCCTTTACGCTGCATTAGACACGTCGATTCATATTTTATTATCGGTTTGAATATTTCATAACTTTTTGGAACCCCTTGGTTGCCGGACTCCAATCACCGGCCGATCATTTCTGAGGTCGTTAGATCGTTTTGGGACCTCTCCTTCATATATTTATCTCTTCACACGGCAGGCTGCAGTTTTTATAATGTTCGGTTGTTCGTTCCGAGTAATAGGGATGGGCTGTCCTCCCGTGATTGTCGCTCTCGATTTAGATTTTTTAATGTTTATCATTTTCGTAGGGGTATTTCCTAGCATTTCTTGAAAATTTTAATTTTAGCTCATTAATTGTGGCTTCCGTCGTCGTTTACCATCATAATAAACGAGAACTAAGTCGTTTATTACCTTAGAATTATTCCTTGTATCGAAATCACTTGGCATGTTTCAGCCCATTACTATTTCTTGCTGTTCTGACGTGGTTTTTTTAATCTCGTAGAAGGAGAAAGGCTTGACGGAAACGAAACGAGAGTTCTTCTAAAAGTATCTTTCAAGGCGAGAAGAAGGTTTGCCGTGAGTTCAGTCTTAGAGATTCAACCTTTAATATTGTGATTTAATTCCACCAATTTTTTGGGGATATATTTTGGTATCTCTTTGTGTATTGACAAGACCGATTTTTCGGGATCTAAATACTGTACTAGGTAAGCATTTTCTCTGGAATTATTTTTTTCCTATTGCTTGTGAAGCACGTGGACGACGCCATGACGCTAATGGTTTTTCCCTTATTTCTAGAGGCTTTCAAGTTCGTCGAATAAGACCGAGACCGTCGAATCTCCCGTACCCTCACTCTACTCCATTTTATCAAATCTGAATTTTTATTTTAATGTAATTTGAGTTTGATCATATGGCGAAGTTTATATATTCTTTTAGGGGTGATTCATACCTATCTTTTTTTATATTCAATTTGTCTGTACCTTAGTATTTTTTTTATTTGCTGATGGTCATTGAAAATTCATCGATAATTTTTGGGGGGATTTCTTTATAAAGAAAATATATTTATGCAAGGGGGGCTATAGTTTTCTTATTAAAGTAAGGGGGCTTTGTCTAGTATGTACTGGGTTATTTCAGGGTTTTACTAGCAGGCTAGAAGCAGGTTTTTCTACCGGGCCTACCACTTTCAAATACCAGGCCCCTACAACAATTAGCGGGCCACAGTCCAATTACAGAGCCACAAATGTAATTAGCGGGCCACAGTTCAATTTCCGGGCGACTTCTGGCTTCAGGCTACACTAGAGCGAAATGAATTGGCGAGTCCTCTACTAGTTTCGTTCTCAGGGCCAGTGCCCTAGCGGTACCAGCAGGTGCCCGGCGCCAGAGTTCTCAAACTCAAACTCAAACTCAAAATGCTTTTATTCGTCCAAAGATCGTACAATCTTGCTGACAAAGCAGGGAAAATAACAATTTTAAAAATAATATACATACATATACACTTAGTCTACCAGTCAAAGAGTAAAATACAACAAAATGAATAAACAAAACAAAGATACATATGCGTCAATAAAATGAAAATTACACAACAAAAATCTAAGTAATCTAAGTTCGACCGGATCTAAGTGGTATTGTACTGAAGCATTTGTCTTAATTATTATCTCTTGTTTTTTATTTTTGTGATCAATTATAATGAATTTTGCACTATAGATGGTGCCTTAAAAGAGCCAAGTTCCACTATTTCATTATTTTTCGGACCGATTGACGTAATCATTCTTAATTTCTCTCTTTTTAATATAAATCAAGCATTGACAGGCTTTAAGACAGTTTCAATAATCGTTTTCTTTTCATTCATTTATCGGGTAATATAACCGCTCTGAATTTTCCTTTTTTTAATATAAATCAAGCATTGACAGCCAAGCTTTCAATAGTTTTATTCTAATTTTATTCCTTTTATTAATTTATCGAGTCATTTGATTTAATTATTGCGGCCGTTCATCGCTACATATTATTATTGCTATATTGATAATCGGTGCAGCTACTAGCGCACGCATACATATAGGTAATTAGCTTAGTTAACATCAAGGTTTGTAGTATTTAGTGGATTTAGTTGTAAGGCATACAGTACCGAGTATTAACAACAGAATTGGTCTCCGTACAATCACCATATTGTACCAATTACTAGTTAAATTTAATAGTCATTGGACATTCTTTTGTCTTTAAAATTGCAAATTTTATTGTATTATTGTTGCTGTATTTTCAAAAAAAAAGAATTTAATAGCAAATATATTGTTGTTAAATTTTATATTGTTTTCTTGTTAAGTTATA
Source organism: Pissodes strobi (assembly GCA_016904865.1). Classification (NCBI taxonomy): domain Eukaryota; kingdom Metazoa; phylum Arthropoda; class Insecta; order Coleoptera; family Curculionidae; genus Pissodes; species Pissodes strobi. The sequence goes on from MU183819.1 coordinate 40,537, forward strand.
GTTGAGTTACTTGATTTAATACGTGGGCCTAGCCACCGTGCACAACACCAGCGGAGCTTTTTCAGTTTAGTTGGACAGAACTGGTGCGCTCTAACGACCCCACTACCGGGGCCGGGCATTTGCAATACGACTCTCCGGGGCTAGGTTCCCTTTTAATTAAAAATCTTTACTTAGATAGAAAATATGCAGAGACAGCACGACTCCCACAGGGTGCATTAAAACATAAACAGTTTACTGGAACTGGTCGGAATCAAAGACCATACATCCTTGAAAATGAAGAAGGAAGCATCGTGTTGGATGAGATCAACTGATTTTAAGGGAAGAATATATAAATATAAAATTAAAAATTACGTTTCTTTAAATAACATTAATTGTAACTCATCCAGCTCCCTTTCTGGAATCGCCTTTCTTTCGCAACACACTATTTACAGGTCGTTGTTCGTTCTCAATTGCCATCCTTACATTGTGGAACTCTTCCTGCTGCTTGCCTGCCTCTCGCATCTTTACTTGCAAATTTACCTCTGTGTTACCAATGGAAGTGGCAAGTTTTGGTCCACGGTCTGCTATTATAAAGTATGGGAAGTAAAGAAAATATGAATTTTTAAGAAATTACAAATTTTCCTTGGGTATTATATCCGTTTGTAATAGTTTCCCACTCTTCTTGTTTCTTATGAATAGTGGCGGCGTTCGTCATTTTATTTTCTACGATGGTTGGTGGATTAAGAATGCCAAAAACGACTTGTCATTTTCTGCGTATGGAATACACTTATCTGTAACCTCTAAAGGCTACGGGTATATAAAAAATTACCGCATTATGTTCTGTACAAACACAGAACATTTGTCTAAAGGGGCCATACCAGTTGGTAATGAGACAATAACTGATCTTGAACAGCCCCACAAGCACCCTCTTAACTAGAAGGCCTGATATCTAAATCTGAGATGGCGTCGCGATTAGGGAGAAGTCTCTGACACTGGAAAACGTATTAATTCATATATAAAGTATTTTTGTTACTTTTTGACATTAAAAAAATCATAACAAAATTATTTTTAACAGTGAATTACATGTCATTTACGAAAATAATAACAAAAAATAGTTTGGGAGCCATACCCATCACAGAAAGGAACATAATAATTAATATAATAAGTAGTTTAACAATTATTATAATATGCTATGATGTCAAAAATACGGACTATGGCTATTAATTTATAAATATACAGTGGTTTGTTTAAAATATATCTCTAATGGTATATAAACTAAAACAAGACTACATAGTTCCTTAGGTATTTTTTAAAAACTGTCTAAATAAGAAAATGTGAAAAAATTTCTGTTTGCTTTTGAGGAGTTTTTGATTCGACACTTGGTTCTGCTTTGTTTAAAAAATAAACTTGATTTAAGAAAAATTGAAAATATTTCCTATTCTATTCAGTTTGAGCCTGTGCAATAGAAAAGAACTTGTATCACTAGGGTTTTTGCCTAGTTTTTGCAGCATATATTTTTTTTGATACCAATAACAAACAAAGAGAAAAAAAATAAAAGCACTTACTTGACTCCACGTTTTAACGAAATTTTTTGAACTGGTTGACTGTACTGTTAAGTGATGAAATATAATTGTGGCAATTATTGTAAATGCAAAAGAATAGTGAGTTCCTAAAAAAACTGCTGTTCGTTATTTCATTTTATAAATAATCACCCAATGCCTACCTAGAGCTTCTATGGACTGTATAGGGTTGTAGGACTAAATTTATATGCAGTAACAACTTAAAAAGAGAATAAAGTTTGATTCTTTTTGTGGTTTTAGTCTCTTAAGATATGACATTGTTCTTGTTGATGTACGATCATTGTGTCTGAAAAACATTTTGAGGAGATTTTCTTTGTTATATTTTGGACATTTGTGTTCATCAAAAAATTCCGGCAGCAACTCATGAAATGTGATTTGAAAAGCTAGTGTTTGTAAACCGTATGCTTGGTTTGGTTGTTTTTAAAACTCATGTTCCCCTTGTAGCAATTTGTAGTAATATAAACATAACAAACACTTAAAATAACTGCTTCAGTCGGATAGCACAAACCACTTCTATAAGATCACCTGTTATAAGAGCATAATACTCCTGACTATTATCATTTTCTTTTAAAAAAGTTGTACAATATTCACATTGAATTTTCTTTGAGACATCATATGCAGTATAGCCAGCAACATATACCAAAGGTGACCATATTGTCACGACTAACAACCATCCGAACGTTTTTGTGCTACCCTATAGTACTAGCCGCCCCGCCGTGCCCCTCGCTTCTCTGTCTGTATGAATCATCGCCCGGCCCGCCGCGAAGTTTCGGGATAGCTGGAATTATCTCGATGGCTTCGTCGAGATCATATAGAGTGGCCTCGGAATACTTCCCGAATATTCGTGATAGGATTTGAGATTATATATAAGCAGACCTAAGTCGGTTAGTCAGAGTTATTTCAGTTAATCATTGAGTGTTGAATAGATATTAGTTGTAAAGTTGTAAGACTAGTTTAGTGAGTTAAATTGTATACAGTGGTCGTGAATAAAGAGAGTATTAGTTGGAAATAGCAAAGTTGTAATTCTGTTAAGAACCCACGGGAAAAACGTAACAATATATTACCCGCAATATTTTCAATATACCTCCCATTTACCGTAGAACAGAGATTTTGTAAAGAATCGGGAATAGATATCAGAATATTTTGTTCAACCCCTATCATCATCTGCACATGCTAAATCTTCTTTTGTCAAAGGCTTTGACTTTCATATTAAGGGAAGTACAGTTGTCATGCGTAACTTGCCCTCATAATAGCTAACGAATAGATATGTGGTACTGGGAGCCTGCTAGGTATCTAAAAATTTCAAATATTTAAATATTGTAGGCATATACTTTTAAAATATTATATTTCCTGATATTATCATATAGGTATTTTAAGGATTGTAAAATTCTCAAGGTTATTGTAATAGCACAACAAAGTTTCTTTTTTTAGAAAATATTCAGCAACAAAAATGTATGCATCATGCAACATGCATCAATCATAACTAACTATAGAGTAGTACTTATAAGTTGGCATGTTACTAGGGTTCTAGTTTGTACAGTTTACCTATATTTGACATGTTGCACAAACCTCTCTTCTAATTTATCAGTTTGCAAATTTCCTAGGAAAACATAATTATAATTTTTGACTGCTAGGCAGTAATTTGAAATTTTGATCAAACCATCTGTGGAATGCTTTAAAGCACTATGTGTTTCTCTTGTAAGTTTGTCATCACCAAACTCACAAGCCTTCCACCTATCTAGACATGCAACTATATCTTGCAGATATTCAAAAATATGGTTGGAATTTTTAGTTACTGGCTGCTGAAATTTGTTCTTCCTTCTTAGCCCCCTCAGTAGAGTTTTGATATTGACGATAGCCCACCATTTGCATCTTATCTCAATATAATCAACAGTGTCTTGATAATTTTTTTATCACATACGTGGACCGAACTTACGCAAAGCAGCGACAATGCTACAATGAAATACTTGTAAAGCTAATTTAACATTTTGTCTTTCTATTGAAGTAGGATATAAAGCCTTAAGGGTTAAAGTGTACCCATATTTTAATACTCCAGTTTGTTCTTTACAGTGAAGCTCTTTTAGACAACTGAATTTCAGGCTCACCGTCTTTGGCACCAATACTAGGGATTCCATTGATTGCACAGGTTTTTGATTCAGCCAATTATTGTGAATGTTTTTTAAAATGTAAACAGAATCAATAATGTAAAATGAGGGTCTTGTTGCATCCTTTGGGTGGGAATATTAATTAAGAACAGCAGGAGGGTCAGCAAAAAGAGACATAGCCTTATTAATAATTGTATGATTGTCAATTATCACAGATAACACCTCAAAGCCAATGTTTTCTAGCCCAATTATAACTTTTTTTTCGTTAACGATATCATAGATTTCTTTAAAAATTCTCGACGTCTCGTTCTGTCATATAGGCTGACGACCTGAATATTTTATGTAACACATCTTGCTGATAATGCCCAGTAGAATTTCAATTGCTTGATTGACTTTGTGGACGATGCACGTTACTTACTGTCCCTGGGTTTTTGAAGATTTATTTAAATCTAGAATAATCTTCTGTATATTCTTGTCTCGTGTGCGGATACACACCCGATATAGATAAGGCTTTTCCCACCATCCGAGATTCGGTTTACTCCAGTGGTATTCCCTCTTAAAGTTCATCTTCACACATACACTCTATCAATCTGTGATCTTTGTACATAACCTGCTCACCTTAATACGTTAGCCAGAGAAGTTCAATATTATGATTCACAATTGCTGTGCTTTCACATACCACATGCATGATTTATTATATTATGTGTCACAATCATATTAATTCCATTTATACATTTTTAAAAATTAAATCTTCAAATGTTGTCGCTTCTAAATGCGTCCTGAGCCATATAAATAGATTCGAATGACTATAAAAAGTTTACAAACTTCGAGATCTGAACGAAATATTTTTTATGAGGCAAGATATGAATGACACTTTGTCATACATACTTTTTGGGTTGGTTCTCATTCTTTCATCTCCTGTATCTAGATACCGATTGAGCACATTCTCATTAGATGTGCATCTCCTGCAGTAGCCACTATCTTTGCATGTTTTAAAAGATATTGAGAACTACTTATTCCCTTGAATGATGTGCCATTTGATTTCCTCTCACGTATTATTTTCTGCTAATGTAGTTTCTCATTTGTATATATTTCATTAAAGACGGCACTGTCCAATTATCAATTTATAATATTTGTATAATCTTTTAAGAAAATAATAGCGCATCAGCTCCGCTAATATAAAATTATAGGGGTAACTATACTCTTCTTCTAGGGTTTTTACTTAATCTGCATCAGCATTATCCAAGTGTAAGATATACAATGGAAGTTGATTCTTAGACTTATTTGTGCATAGAAAAGATAACTTAAAACATTCCTTTTAGAGAAAATCGAGACAAATCGTAAAAAATGCTTAGTGCTCATTATCAGCTCAGCATAAATATGAATTCATTGGTGTTTATTTTTATTTATGATCAAAACTTAACCCGTTTTGTCTCGGCGTTGCCGTATAGCAACTCACGACTTGCCATGAAATCTAACTTCTCAGCCGACCCCGTGACTGTTCTTTGTGAAACTGATTTGGTTTTTGACATGTATGCATATCTCAACTAGCCAAACAATCGGAAGCTCAGTCAACTCAGTATATTTCGTTGCCTCGGAGTGAACGAGTGGCAAATGTGAGCGTATTGGATTCACATTACATGAAAAAGTAAGTATATTGTTTTACTCGTTCCTCTTCATGTTGCGTGATATTTATCCCAAGCTTTAGTATTTAGATGTAAAATTATTTATTGTGTAGGTGTTGATTTTGATTGACTAATTCTATATTCAGGGTATTTCAATTCTTCTTTTTGGTGTTGCCGTATGGCAACGCTGGGTCATACGAGTTTCTTCTGTTTATTATAATATATGTCGTGTGTCTGCACGTGTGTTTGAAATGGAAAGTGAAAAAAGGAACATATTAGTGTTATTAGTTGAAAATGTTTTTGTTTTCTTGAAATGAAGAAATATTGTGATGAATATGAGGAAACTTGATGTTTTAAGTTTTGTTTTTCAGGCAAACTGTATCTAATCCCTTTTTTAGGAAGATATCATTGAAAGAAACTTTGGATTACCTAGATGAAATAGGAAGTGATGATGAACGACCTAAAGCTGTATATATAGAATCGCCTAAAGTACGACATGGGGTACTAAGTGGTGAAGATGATGGTAAGGAGGAAGAATAAGAGTCTATTCCAAGACAAAGTATATCGTGGTCAACTAAGAGCTAACTGTGATATCGTATTAACTTTTGGTCGACGAATTGACTCAATTGAGCTAATAGAGTCAGAAAATTTTTCGGATCGTGAAGATTTGATCGATGACCAAATTTTAACTGATGTACTAGAAAGGTCTTCCAATACTGTCTATACCGATTTACTAGAAGGACCTGACTCTGACAGCGACCCCGATGTTTTACGTTAAGTAACTATTTCCAGATCAACTGTTGCAATCCGTCCTGCTGATAAGAATAACCAATTTGTGTCGGAAGAGGATAATTCTTCTGGTTATATACCTGTTTCCCCAGAAGCCAATTATACAGATTGTTCTGGAATAATACCTCATGAACAATTCGGAAAATTTTTTGATAATGACTTGCTACCACATATTTGTGACGAATCTGGGAAATATGCAGCTTTTTGGGCAAACCAAATCCAAATATATCAGTCAATGAGCCAAAAATATTCATTTATATTTTACTTCTTACTGGATAAAATTACCACGGTCGGGCTAGAAGGCTTTGGAGTACTGATGATGACTTACAAAATTTATTGGCAATCAAATCAATGCGCAGGAACAGGTTTCAACAAATACCGCAGTTTCATTATTTTGAAGACAGTCGTAAAAAACTACATATTAAGAGAGGATGTGGAAACTGCGTCCCATAACAGGCCATTTAAAAGCCAAGTTGAGTAAGAACTTCATCCAGAGCAGCGTTTATCTTTCGACGAAAGTATGATTGCATATTTTGCCGATTTATAAGAGGTTAAACCCCTCCCTTTTGGCTACAAGGTTTAGTCTTTATCGGAGTACACAAAGACAGGATATCTTGTAAATTTCGAAATTTATCAGGGAAATAATCCAAGATCATATTCCCAATATGAAGAAAGATTTGAAAAACCTGCACGTCCTCTGTTAATTATGATAGATGATTTTCCACTCGAAGTTCAGGAGCAGCCATTCTCTTTGTATTTTGATAACCTGTTTACCGGGTTTCCATTACTAATCTACCTAAAATGTCGAGGCTACACGGCCATTGGAATCATCTGAGAAAACAGGATATCAAAGAGTTGCTTACTGCCTTCAAAAGAACAATTATAAAAAAAGATCGAGATGTTGCTGTTTCATCGAAAGTGAAAGACACAGACGTTGCTTTGACAAAATGGGTCGACAATTCAGTTGTATCTGCTGCATCTACGGTACGTATATGGAATTAATCCAATACCGAATGTACAGCGTTATTCAAAGACAAAAACAGGGGATAACTGTCCATGTGTAATCGGCCAGTACAACAAATACACGTTTAGCCTTCACCGCATTGGAAACAGAGGTAAAAAATGGTGGAGCAGCATATTTACTTGGTTGCTCGATGTATCCATACAAAATGCATGGCAGTTGCATCCATCGGCTCACCAATCAATGCCACAGTTAGAATTTAGACGTAACATAGCAATATTTTTATGCTAAACATTATGGATAGATGCTAAAGGACCTGGAACTTCACGAAAACGGAAACTTGAAGAAACAGCCTATGAAGGGCTAAGATTTCAATAGGCCTTGCCTATTGAAAATATAAGGATATGCGTTGGATTATTCTGCAACACTATTGGTCGTATACTTACACTGTGAACAGTGCAATGTTGGGCTTTGCGTGAAATGTTTTAAGAATTAACATACACCACGTTAACATAGTCTTTTGGCAAATAAAGTTATTATGTGACAATGTTTTATTTTTTTCTTACTACGGTTTGATACAGTATGACTCAGGGTTGCCATATTATGGCAACGGGAAATTAAAGAAAAATGTGAAATTAGCAAAACAAAATGTGTAATTTTTTGGACATTGTGACCTAAATTAACGCGTTTGTAACGAAACACCTAGTTCTCTTTAAAAAAAATATATGGTACTGATATCAAAAAGTCTCATAAAAAAATATAATTAAGAAAATTCAATAACATCTAGCATCTGCGAGAGATGTGATTCCTTTACAAAAAAAAAAGAGTTGGCAAAATTCCTTGCTATTTCTACTGAAATGTATAAATATAGGTCTGAGGAGTAAAATCAACTTATAAAAAATGAGCAAATTAAACATTCCGCTGCAATGAACACTAAGATAACACAGGGCATATCATAAAATCTAAAGGAATCTCAAGGTGCTTTCCTTCTCTTCAGTATGAGGCTGACTTTAAAATAGTTCATTATCACAACTTTTTCAAATTTTAAGCCAACATTTTTTTTTGTCAAAAATGTTAGGTATTCTACGACTTCACTCACCCTGTAAAATCCAGATTCAACGTCCCCTTAACGAGTTGAGAGACGTGCTTTACACGTCAATTAGGAATCAATTTGCTGAACAGATGGATATTTACTTCGATATTTACATCTGAATAATATAAATACGAAGGCAAGAATCACTTTGCTTTGTGTGGAATGTCAATATTGATATAACTGGAAATAAGAAGTGCATCTTGAATAAAAAGAAAAATGCTATTAAATCATTTAAGAAAACCTTCATATGCAGTTCTGTCAGACGAGAATAAATTTCATGTTTGAACCACTTTTAAATTGCAAATCGTTTTTATTACAAATAAAAAATATACATGTAATATTTTTTGTAGCAATAAATAATTTAAGAAGATCATTGAATTAATCCCCCGCCGTACTACTGATGTTACTATGACATAGAAATTAATTGAATATAGAAATATTTCACTTAGACCATCAGTTGGTCATGAGAAGAATCCTAGGAATTGATAAATAGTTGATAGTATTTTCATATGTTATGCGAGATTATATAATAATAATTAGTTATTACTGATTAATGGCATACATCGAAAGTATTTAGAATTTTGCAAAATTTAACGGCATCACATCATAGCTCCCACGCTGATATGGTGGTATAGATAATAGAGTGAGCAATTTAGGGTAGGTCTTCCTTCGCGATCGAAAATCAGGATTAAAGTACACCTGCCTCAAAATGCGAAGCTCTTTACGTCTTTGTTGCCATAAACTTTAACTCAAATATTGAAATGTATCAACTCCACTTTGTTCGCCAGGTTTTCCCCCGAAATCGGGAGCTGTTAAAAGAAAAAAAATAGCTAGTTGTTAAAAAATTGAGAAAGCTTTTAATGTATATTCATTTGGGCCAATACCCCAACTATTTATTTTCTAAGGAACAATGATAGGCAGTTTCTTCTAGTGTTGGACATAAAGCATTACATTGATTTTCTTGGTACCGGATCCTTGTGAATAAGATAAGAAGAATAAGAACGTAGAACGTTATATACGGATGCAGAAAATAAATCTTTATATCAAGTATCAAGAGTAAGAAGTGTGATAGTTAGTCACGCTCGCATAATAAGAAGCGGACAACTCAGCAAGCATTGCAAAACCGAATAATAACGTTAATTAAATTGAATAATTTTTCATAAATAATGTTTGTAATAATATTCGGCTAGGGGGTTTTGTGGGGTGAAAAATGAAAATCTGCCCTCATTTTCATTGTACAATTTAGATGGCGCCACCTGCGGTACTCTGCATACATTTAAAACGAAATAACTTTTTTAATAAACACTGTCTTTAACTTTTAAATAAAAAATTCTAATTCTCCAACGTCTTTTACCTAAGAAAGGCATACCTGGTAAGAGTTAATTTGAACAGTCGTTTTTGAGATATCTAGATTTAAATGTTTGATTTCTTACTGAAACTCACCAATGCATTGCATTGCCACACATACATTGTCATTTGTCACACCAAAAATTACAAAAACAAGTTACTTAAATGTGCTATAATTTTATTCTCTAGTAAAAACAGTCAATAAGAGATTTATCGATAATCAAAAAGTTGAATAAAAAATTAATACGTCGTAAAAAAGTAAATTGGGCTCTTTGAAGCATTTCGCCATCATTTCTCAACGCGTCATTCCAGTTTGAATAGGTCTCTTTAATTCATCTTCTGTACTGACCTACTAGAATATACAAGGGTTTTCAAAGTTCTCCACAAGAAGTAATCCATCGGGGTCATGCCAGAGAATCGGGCTGGCCAATTTGCGGGTGCCTCATAGCTACCTATCCATCTATTTGGATACTGATCCTTCAAATAACTACGTACGTTTAGCGAAAAGTGAGGAGGAGCACCGTCGTGCATAAACCACATTCCTCTTCGAAGTTTCAAGGGCAGGGGATCTAATAAGTCTGGCAATTCGTTTTGTAGATGTTTCAAATAATTTTAGCCGAATATTGTGACAATACACCAATTATTACAAAAATTATTTATGAAAAACTAAAACCAAATTGAACTTTTGCTACTCTGAATCTCCGAAATCGTCCACATAGACTGAGGTGAGTCGGTTTAGTTCGTCTTATTTTAGCCTCAGAAACTTGTGGTTGCATTTTTCCGCACATTTTAGTATATATTAAAATATCTTGGAGTGAAATTTAAAAAAATTATTTTTTTTTACAAATGTAATTCTACATAAAATTGGAATATATCCATTATTTAAAAAGCTTTGCAGCAACAGATGTTCCACTAATTACACTTTTGAATATGGGGCCGAGACACGTTTGATACGTTACACAAAATATTTTGAAAATCTTTAATTAACAGCATAGTAAACAACTAATCTATTCTGTTTTCAGAAACTGTATGTACCTTTCCAGTATATTTTATTTCGTATTTTACTAACAGACTGTTTTACTTATTACGAAAAATTATAGGATCGCTTGATAATTTGTTTAGTGAGTTTTAATTTTTTTCCTATGCCAATTTCTTATTTCTCTCCAAATTTCGTCAATACCATAAAGGTTAGTGATCCTGTAGATTTGTTATATGTCACTGGCAAATTGGCAGTCTAAATGTTGTTACTTATTCATTTTAACACAAAGCTCCATGTCAATCAAAGTCGTTATAGACAAACGGTAAGATGTTAACTCGTACTTCCTCTGCAGTGTACTGCCAGAAGTTTTAAAAATCTGAAGAATGGTTCGTAAATTGATTTTGAAAAAGAACATTCATTCGCAAATCATATAATATAGACCAAGAAACACCATACTTTTATTAAAGGGTACTATCGAGCACATAATAGATTTTGTATGTGGTTACTGCCTGCGAAGAAAAGCCGATACATATCAAAATCGATTTAGGAAACATTCTTCAGATTTTTAAAACTTCTAGCAGTACACTGCAGAGGGAGTACGAGTTAACATCTTACTGTTTGTCTATAACGACTTTGATTGACATGGAGCTTGTGTTTTCACTGTTTTCAGCTAGGTTTGGGAAAGGTACCCACTAGCCTGTCTGATGAGACTTGTGAAAGTCGAAATCGGTCACAGGTGGTGCTTTTCCCGAACCTAAATTAAAATCAAAAATCAAATTCCTTCATACGCAAATCATATAAAATTGACCAAAAAACACCATACTTTTATTAAATGATACTATCGAGTACAAAATAGATTTTGTGTGTGATTACTGCCTGCGAAGGAAGAGCCGATACATATCAAAATCAATTTACGAAACATTCAGATTTTTAAAACTTCTAGCAGCACAGTGCAGAGGGAGTGCGAGTTAACATCTTACAGTTTGTCTATAACGGCTTTGATTCATATGGATCTTATGTTTTCAACTGGATTCGGTAAAAATACCAACTAGCCTGCCTGACGAGACTTGTGAAATCGAAACCGGTCACAGGTGGTGCTTTTCCCGGAACTAATTGAAAATCAAGCACTTGTATCAATATTATGGTCTTCCGAAAAAGAACATTCATTCGCAAATTATATATATATATATATATATTTAAATTGGTTCTTGGGATTTAGGTTTAAGGGGTTTTATAACAGTCAATTAGACTTATGTTCAAAAAACATTTATTTGAAACGTTTCGACCAATTTTTGGTCTTCTTCAGTCATCATAATACCATGTATGTTTGTCCATATGGTTAAAAAATGTGTGTGTGTGTAGATCATTCTAAACACATAATTGAAAATAAAAAGACTGATGATTTTCAATTAAAGACAAATTGAAATACAGCCCTTCATTTTTGTATTAATATTTTAATATTCCTTGGCTTCTTCACGTCGTTTTGGTAAACTATTATACCGAACAAGTCCACGGTGATCACATCGTTCTGGCTAACGATGAAGCTCTATATACGTAAAAGTCCTCTGTTGACCTCTCTGTATTTAATAATATGACTTCTCCACCACTCACCACCCGTGTTATTCCTAACATATACTATTCACACTAGTTAATTTATTACATCTCAATATGAAGCACAGAGCTTTTTATTTTGCGCTATTTATCAAATATAATACTGAACTGCAATAGCTGAAATGTGGTAAAATTATATATTGTTCGTCTTCGTTCATTCACTGATAGGAGATAATTCAAGACAGCATCTCCAAAGTTATAGTAGACCGGTAGAATCGCCCAAAAAGAAAGATCAGTTCATTCAAAGAAAACAAAAAAAAACTGGCGTTATTCGATGAGGAAATTACGAAGCATGAAGTAAACATATTGAAAAATGAGGTTAGATGGCACCTTCCCTTACTAAGTGACACTTTAGGTGAAGAATATTCTACCCCTAAATTTAGGGCGCCTATAAGCAGGTTTAGGGAAAGATTGGCCCTGATGGAAACGTCAACGACTCCTTACCTAAAGTTGTTATTAGTGTTAATTAGCCCCTAATATAGTTGGTGGAAGCGGGCTCCAACTATATTAATTAGTGTCTTGAATGTTTCAATGACAGTATGACATTAATAGAGGTATGATATTCAAAACACTTACTAATCTAGCGGGTTCAAAGTAGTAGCCAATATTCAGTCTTTTATCTTCCTTCAAAACCATACGGTTTCAAAGCCGATTCAACCTAATTAGTTCTGAACCAATCTAGATTTTATCTGACCAGCTCCTATTATTTTATTCCATAAGTAAATACTAAACTCGAATTATACACAGTTGCGAAGCCCTAGTTTTGAATACTCTACTAGTATTTGGTTCTAACTGGGAAGAAGAGACAAAATCCAACTATGCATAACCGATTACAAAATCATGTAGTATATTATTGCTATTCGACTAGGAAATGGAATATCTAATTCCACTATCGATTCTCAAAATTATGAGAACCCGACGGGCGAATATTATTGTCAACACCAATCGAATAATTACATTATTCCCACAAACATACACTTCAGAATGTACTTTAATCACAAGTGAAGAGAAAATTGTCAAACTAACAAAATATTCTTCAAGCAATTTCTAATTAAGGAGGGCTTCTAAGTTACCTGAGATGGAAAGACATGAAATAAATTCTAATCACTAGCTTCGCTATTATGGTTATGTAAATCGAACCAGTATTAAATTGTTGGCTACCCCATAATTTTCATGTTAGTATGCTTAATTGGCTGTGGTAATTTATAATCGTGATGAAACTCACCGCAAGTCTTTAATGACCTGGCGCCTAAGCATTATTCAGATTATTCAGCCTACGAGACACTTGGCCTTTGGGCGTGACTTAGTCCAGATATTAAAAATAATTTTATGTTATATCAGAAAGGTGGTTTATAGTTATTTATGATATAAGTGTTAAGAGTAAATTTTTAAGGCAAACATGTATATGCTTACTAGGTAATGTAAAAGGTAAATGTACCAAAAATCCGCTCGGAATTAATACGTTCGAAAAATTTCGTGCTGCTATAGCAAGATTTCTGCAACTTCCAAATTCAACCCTCTATACGGGGCATTGGTTTCGCCGTTTCTCTGCAAGCCTACTTGCCGATGCTGGAGCAAACTTGACGACAATTAAGCGACATGGGGGATGGAGATGTTCAACCATTGCAGAAGGGTACATCGTGGATTCCTTGGAAAATAAAACATTTATTGCTCGAAAATTGCTTACAGTACAAACGACATCAGCCTATGATGCTTCAACATCAACTGGGCATGTTGTTGTTTGTGTTCAATCCTCCTCAACCGCGAGGAATAGCAGAACTGAGGAGGGAATTCATTTTTCAAGTTAAAATTGTACTATTAATATAAGTGTAAATAAGTAAAATAGAAATGTTTTTTGACGTTTTTTTTGAAAAAAAAATACATTTTACTTTTAACACTAGTGCCTTAAAGTAGGTATTTTAAGGCACTAGTGCCTTAAAGTAACATTTTTAAGGCTAGTAAACAGTTATAAAAGCTCCATTTTTAACATGTATGTGTAGCAAAAATTATTTATTATTGATATTTAAAACTTTTAAGTGCAGTTGTATGAATGTATTGAAAGTTTCTGTTTTGAGCGCAATAACCATATTTACGATTGTTCAAAATAGTCAACTTTTTACACTTAACTCAACGTCCAATTTTTCACTGGAGTGCAGAAATCCTCCATAGTTGAAATCGTACTTTGACACAGTATTTTTTAACCGCCATTTATGAAAATTGAACAAAAAGCGCTCTTTAGATTCTTTAGAAACGACTAATTTCACGCGTATGTTGTAATCAACCATTCAACAGCAAATGGACGATCCGGAAAACTTAACTCCAAATTATACTGACCCTGAAAGGAAGCTTTTGCTTAATATTATAAATATAGATCAACGCTAGTATTGATAAGTAGAGCGTGTCATCCTCATCCTCAGTAAAGGGCCGTTTGTGGTAGTCGTGGATCCTGTATGCACTGATGTTAATTATGCGCCTATTTTTGAATCTCTCTAGTATCTCCCTTAACACCAATTCTGGGCCACACTGTATATAAGATATTGCTATTTGATTTATTTTGATTTAATTTCTTTTTCCCCTCCAGATCGTAATAGTATTTAGTGGTTTGCACAAAACACTGTAATAATGTGAAGCACTAACTGGTTGTAATTTTTCCAAAAATATATGTTAACCCAATAACTGCCACTTTTGTGCATTCCTATTTAATTAAGACCCATAACGGAACCGTGGGGTGGATGTACTTTCGCTCCTAAATTGATATAACCTTCCCTGTCTCCGAACTCCAGTTCACTCCAGTTGAGTTCTGGACTTTTATAGAGCAGTGTAACATATAGGTCTATGGCACCGTACGTCACCGAATTTGAATACGGAAAGGTAGACCGACGTCACCGATAGCGGAAGTATATTTTTTATTGTTAAATTGTTTTCATTAATAAATCAATTCTCAGGGGACGAAATTGTGCCGTTTTATTCAAAGATCCTTTAAATATTGGTAAAATATTTATATAAAATCGTTATACTACGGTTTTTAGTTTTACAGGATAATGAATTATCAATCCGAATAAAAGTGGGTGCAGCAGTTGGCACCAGAATGCTTGTCGAAGTCTGAAAAATAACAAGCCGATGACAGAGGTGGTGATGAAGAGCAAAGACCACATTGAAAGAAGAACGAATAATTCAGAAAGTGAGCAAGAACTTGAAGAGGAACTCTATGAGCAAAAAGATATTGGAGAAATAGAGCAAGAAGAAGACAAGATCAGCTATACTATATCGGTAAAGATAAGGTTTCGAAGCGAAGAAAGCATTGATTTCAATCATCGTTAAGGTCCAGAACAAGCGCAAAAAAATATTGTTACTCAGTTACCCAGAGTAAAAGAGTCTGCTAGTGAACTCTGTAGAGATATGGAGAAATTTTGTTAACGCTTCTGTTCTGAGTATTGTCCTGAAATATACTAACGCACATTTAGCAAGTTTTGCGCAAGAGAGATATTGCAGGGACACATATCAACAACCAACAGATTTCATTGAAATTGAAGCTTTGATTAGTTTGATGTCCTTATGTGCGGTAAAGAAATGGAGCCGACTATGCTGTGAAGAAATATGTGCTAATGGAAGTTCAGCAGAACTTTTTCAACTTACTATGTCCATGTAGCGATTTCGATTTGATGATCACAATACAAGACTTGAACGAAAGTGCCAAGTTAGCTGCCATATAAAGACCAGTTTTCCCCTTCTCAGATGGTCACAGTAGATAAAATTATGATAGTATTCAGAAAAAAATGGCCATGCAGGCAATATATTCCTTCGAAACCTGCCAAGTGTGGATTGAAAATACTTTTACTATCAGATGCTAAACTGTTTTACACTATAAATATGGAAGTTTACGTAGGTAAAATACCGCAGGATTCTCCGTTTCAAGTGAGCAACTCTCCTGCTGATGTCGTTTATAGAGTGGTTGAGTGAATCAGTGGAATACGTAGAAATGTGACAACAGACAACTGGTTCACGAGCGTGGAGCTTTGCCCAAGACTACTGAGTGAGTACAAATTAACCTTGTTGGGGATGATACAGAAAAATAGAAGTCAGTTGCTTTTACAGTGTGTGAATGGCCTAAACCTTCCTGATCCATCTAGTATCTTTGCATTCAGAGAAATCTGTATCCTTGTGTCATACGTTCCAAAGTTAAAAAAACTTTCTGCTATTATTTTCAAAGTATGACGTGGACGAAATCGATGAAAACTCTGAAAAACCTATGATGATTTTGGATTATAATCAAACGAAAATAGGAGTGGACATGGTGAATCAATTATCAGCGTCTTATAATGTGGCACGTAATATAAGAAGATGGCCACAAGTTGTATTTTACGCTATGCTAAATATGAGCGGAATAAATGCATTTTTTATTTATAATTGCATTCAAAAAATAAAACGGATAGTATTCTGAGGAGGCATTTTCTAGCCAATATTGCAAATTTGTTTGACTGAAAGTCTCCTAGGAAGAAGCCACACTGCTCAGGACTTGCCAAGAGCTATCAGAACAGGAATAAAAGAAATGTTAAAATTGTCATTAGAGGAGCCGCGACGCGATTCCAGTGAATCACCACGTACAGGACATTGTTCGGTGTGCACATCCAAACATAACCGAAGGACTAAATACTTCTGTAGGTTATGTAAAGAGTTTCTTGGTCTTGAATATTCAAATATGGTAAGTTTGTAGTGTTTGCCTGGAAAAAGGAGCAAATAATATTTTGTACAATTTTACAGTTTTGTAAATATTTTTCAGTAGTATGGATATTTTTATATTTTATGCATTTAAAGGTTCTGTTAATTTATCATTCGACTTATGTTTTGTGCATTTATGGATTTTTGATGTGTAAACATCTTACGCGGCGGTATGAGGGTAAATCTCAAGAAAATGGACGGAAGTGTGTAAGGGGATGTGACATCATAACCCATGCGCAGTCATTAATGTGCAGCTACTTCAGCGCTTTCTTGCAAAACGTGTCCTTTCTAACGCCAGAATAAAGGCAACCAATTCCAAATAAGTGGTTGGCTATATTCAGGCGTCACGAAGACGAGGGCTGCTCGAATATTTGTGAAGCATCAAAATACCAAGAGCTTTAAAAAATTATCCAGTTAAACGCTATTGAAGCAACACATTAAATTACACAACGGATGTCGATATAGGATATGTTTACACATCACTGTCTCAAGTACTAGCCAGACTCGCTCATTTTTGTTTCAATAAAAGTTATTAAACTACTTCAGTAATTCGTATGCCGACAGTTATTTTTAAAAACATAGTACAGTGGTTAAGCAAAGAATGATTTCACAATTATTAAACATAAAATTATAAACTACGGCTTGCTGACGAAGCGCCTCGGTTCTTCGTAATCTTCCGCTGACTCGTGCTTAGGTTGCGGTTCTCCTGAAATCGTGACTTCGTAACTCCTCCCTCCTTAAGACTCGAAAATAACGGAACGTGATTTTCGGGGATTTGGAAATGGTTCCATATCGATTTGTTCTGGAATTTCAATTTTCTTTCGGCGGCTCAATTTCCAAATTGATTGAAGTCTTCTCCATTGAGTTGCTATTATAATAACAAGGCAGAATCCTTGGATGGTGAAGAATAACGATTCTTGCGGTGCTTGATTGATTTGTTTGATTGACGATTATTGACTTGCCATATCTTTCAGGCGGTAAATTTCGTCGAAATTGATTGGCGTGCAATTTGAACATCCGGATTTCGGGTAGAATCAACGGTTTGTCTTTTTGAAACTTGACGTCATTGAAGAATCTTTTTTCATTAATTTGGACCTCACATGTTTCTGGAATCTTGATAAGGACCGATTGCTTAATTTGGAAATATTGATCTCTGTTGCATTTTGCCAAGAGTTTTTCGGGCTTTATTGGCAATACAAGGATCAATTCTCCGGAAATTTGTTCCACAACTGGTTCCTCGAATTGGACCTTTTAAATTTAGCAATTCTTCATTTCTGAACCATATACAGATTTTCGACACATTTACCTTGAGGAAGGATTTCTTCTATACAGAAGTACATGTCCTCGATCATTGGGCAAGTATGAGTGGAAAATTATTGTCTTCTTGTTCTTGATTCTTCTTGTGCCAGATAAGGTTTCGGGTCCTAATATAGGTACATGAATAGCAAAAATTACTTTTGTGTCTGAAAAACTAACTTAAGTTCCCAAAAATTGATAATAAGATAATATATATTTAAATTTTGGGATTTGTTTTTGTTTGTAAATTTCCGTTAAATAATTTAACGTAAATTTTAATTCAGAGCTCGAAAGTATTCTATTGTGTAACGTATTTACTTTACAGAACATAATTTCATCTGCTAAGTTATCTAAAAACATTACAAAAAAACAAACATACAATGCCTTGAAAGATAAGGTAGTATTGTAAGCTACTTATTGTGCGTTGTACTGACATTTGGAACGTTTTTAAACCAAATTTAAGTTTTTCCTGTTATTATTTGTTAAGTGTAGTTATTGTTTTATCATAACTATTGATCAGGCCTTGTGAAAGTGAAATCTGCAAATTAAGTTCTTTGGCAATGTTCTTTTGGTTGTCAGGTAAGATATTTATTGCTTGATTATATCTTTTGCCGTCGTCAGCATCTAATGTACCAAATAACCATTTATTTATTTTGCCCACTACATTTATTAATCATCTTTTGTTACGAATATGTGGGTGTAAATTTTCCAGCTTATCAGAAGTTATTTGTATTAAATATTCGGTTCTTAAATGTAAGTTTTGCGATAACTCGTGATATACGTGATTTTAAGCTTTTAAAGCGTTTAAGTGATTTTTAATTATAAGATAATATTTTTCTATATTCTCTAATTGCTTAATTAAGCAACTTAAATCTACATGATTTGAAAACGTATGTCTATTATAAACTAATTTGGCGGTACCTAATTGTATAGGAAGAATTGGATTTTCTAACTTAGTGATCTGTACGTCGGCTTGTACAGTCGCTTTACTTTGAAGTCCCAGGAATAGAGATATCAGCAATATTGGTGACATTGCTGGAATTCTGAAAAGATTGTCTTTTATTAGTTTTAGGTTTTCGGGCAGAACTTTTATGATAAGAAGTTTTATCTGTTTGTAATTTAATATATCATTCTGTCTGTCCGACTAGTTGTACTTTCTTAAATTAAAGTTGATCTTTTCCACGTGCTTTGCTTTTAATATATGCTATATTTTGGCAATTTAAATCATGGGGATCAGATCTGTCTATATTTCGTTTAGAAATTATATCGAATTTGGTGTTTTCGTTAATTTCTTTTATCTTTTCATACAATGTATTTGACGTTTCTTTATGGGTTTGTATATAACTAGAAATAATAGCATTGTCATTTAAATCAAAGGGGTTTACCGAATTTATATGACCTGTAATTATTTCGAATGGTGTAAATTTAGCCACACGATGAAAATAATTATTATAGCCCATTAATGCTCGGTTTATTAACTGATCGTTTGTTAATTGATTATTTATTTCCTTTAGACAGTGATATCCTTCTATTATTGATAAGTGGAATCTTTCGATAGATGAATTCGAGTTGCTATTTTTCGCTGTCATAATGTAACTCAATTTAATAAAGTTGACAAAAATCTTCCAGATCCTTGTTCTTAAATTCAGTGTCTTGGTCTGAAGAAATCTTGAGGGGTAACCCGTGATGAGTAATATAGTTGTATAAATTCTCAATTACTTCCGTACCGGTTATACTCTTAAGAGGATATGCTTGTCCGTCCCGAGAAAAAAATCAATAATAATTGTAACAAAAGCTTCTTGATTTGTCAGGTTGAATTTCCCAACAGGTGGATCTCTGTCGTATTTGTTTTTTTTTTGACAAACCTCGCAATTATTGATATAATTTTCAATATCTTCAAGCATATTCGGCCAATAAAATCTGCTGGTTTGCATTTGCGTTAATATTTATACACAGCGTAAAATATGTAAAATATGAAGTCTTAAAGAATTTTGCGCATATTTGGTTCGGGTTTACGTATTCCTTGACAATTTTAATTATGCGTGGGAGTGGATTTTTGTTTGATATAGTAGCATAAATTCGGTAATTATCGAATATTTTTTCACGTCTCATTTGCATATTATTTGGGTCTATATCTCAAAGTTCAAAGTCCTTGATGTGTAGCAAATTGGATAATAGTTTTGTGGCAATATTCCTGAAATTGCATAATTCGATGCATCGGTAGTTAGTTCAAATGGATATGCTAAAACAGGTTGGGATGTTAATATGTTTTAACATAAAGTTAAACAGTCTATGAGTTCTTTTGTGTGTTCTATTTTACATTCCTTCTTCAGACAATGTAACATAGGCTTTGTTATTTTAGCGAAATTTTGAATACATTTTCGGTAATATCCTAACAAGCCTAAAAATGATTTAATTTCGCGTTGCGTCTTCGGAATGGGATAATTCTGTATTGCGGTTATTTTTTTCTTATTTGGTTTTATTCCGTCTGGCGTGACAACGTGTCCTAAAAATTCGACTTCTCTTCTTAAAATCTTGCATGTATCGATCTGTATTTTTAAATTGGCTATTTGTACGGGGTCCTTTAATTTCTAAGGTCCGAGGTAATATCTATTCTAAAAATAATATAATAGATTATTTTATATAATATGTGTATTGTGTATATATAAATTTTATTTTTTATTTGTTTTTTTTTTAGACAATTATTTCTACCAAATTCTGTTTTCCAAATAAGTCGATAATGAAGTAGCAGCAAAATAAACTTAAAGGCTTTATTCATGGCACGAATTTATAATATAGACATAACAATATTTTCGCTTTTTTCTTATTGCGATTATTCCACTTATATAGAAACAAAATTTGTGTGTGATTCATAGGATATATACAGTGTGTCCAAAAAAGTATGCAACATATGGGAAAGTTTTTTATTATTGGTTTCTCAGAAAATTTTATTCTTGATAAAAGTTGGTGCTTGCCCTAAAACAGTAAATGAGTATTTCAGATTTTCCGTTCTGCTTTTAGTGCGGGCGCAAATGTCATTTATCCGAAATCGCGTCAAGAGTAAAGTATCTTAATTTATAAAGATATAGCAAAATCTTATAAGGAAAAGTTCTTCCAAATTAAAAAAGTAATATAAATATGAAATTTGAGTTAAGTACATCAACTTTTATTTTTTCTTTTTTTATTCTCGATTTTTTCTTAAACGTTACGCCACTGGAGAATGTTTTGTTCTTTTGTTATTAGTATACTTGCCAAGTAACTTCAAAATTTATTTAAGATAGAAATTAGTTACATATTTGCATAATGTTGCAGTTTTTCCAGAGATAATAGCCAGTTTAGGTATCAGTGTGTTGCAAACACACTTAAACACTTTTGATTCAAAATTTTTTCCACTCAAAATCATGAATAGACCCAACTCTTTTCATTTCATGTAAAACAACTAATAATTTATTTATCTTTTGCACCCGATGAGTAAGATATGCCCAAGTATCCTAAAAAGCCATATTAAATATTTAGTCTTTAAGAGTAGGCCATGTATTTGGAATAAAAACAAATAAATAGCAATAATTTTACTTCGCTCTGACATATGAAATTTATTAATATTGAGTCAGTCATTCCAATTGTATTTTGTAATCATTATTGTGGACCATTATTTTGGACCAAAATTGTTTAAATATGTTTGCAACACACTGATACCTAAACTGGCTTTTATCTCTGTAAAAGCTGAAACATTATGCAACTATGTAACTAATGTCAACTTTAAATAAATTTTGAAGTTGCTTGGCAAGTATACTAATAACAAAAGAACAACGTTTGAGAAAAAAATCGAGAAAAAAAAGGGAAATTAAAAATTGATGCAGTTAACTCAAATTTCATATTTAGATTACTTTTTTAATTTGGAAGAACTTTTCCTTATAAGATTTTGCTGTATCTTTATAAATTAAGGTACTTTACTCTTGACGCGATTTCGGAAAAATGACATTTGTGTCCGCACTAAAGGCCGTACGTAAAATTTCAAAAACTCGTTTACTGTTTTAGGGCAAGCACCAACTTTTCTGAAGAATAAAATTTTCTGAGAATCCAATAATAAAGAAGTTTCCCATATGTTGCATACTTTTTTGGACACACTGTATGTATGAAGAAAAGTTTTGAGAGTAACCTATTAAATACCTGGTGTAGTGAAAAAGCAAAGTGGAAAAAAAATGCTTATAAAAATTTGAGTACGATTTTAGCACGGGGTAGAATACCTAGAGTAACATACAAATTTTGATATCTCTTCTCGAGTTTGCTTAAAATATCCACGCATATTTAGTGGTCACCTTATTATACCAACTATTTATGAACAAAGCAACTGTCTCTGATCCAAGGATGGATCCAATATAATGACTTCAAAGAAGCGGAAAATCGATGGCAAATATGCCACGGTTTTCAAAACTTCATACAGTCGAAGTTTAAAGATGATCAAAAACCGTTATTCGGAGTCCTTTGATAAACTCTAAGTTCAACTCAGCGGAATGGTATTTCATTATTTTTAAAGGTTGCCAAGTGATTTAATTAAATTATCCTTTAAAAGTCGCAATATTTTTAGGGTTATCCATGTTGTTATTCAAATATTCCAGTTCAAGGCTTCGTTGGCAAATACGATAATATTATCCGTTGCCGATTTCCTTTGATATGAGTGAAAGGTGAAAATGATCTATTATTACTTCTAATCTAAAAGCATTCACATTTTTTGACCCTAGAGGTAGAAGCGTGTGTTTTATCTTTATAGTCTATTTTTCTCTATGGATCAGAATGATTCGTAATTTGCATCTATTGTAGTATCGCACAAAGTCAAGTAAACACATACTGGGCAAGATGGGCACACTTAAATATACTTCACGATGATCCACAATATAAATACCTTCCGAAAAATATTTTTTTTTGCCTTTAAAGGACATATAGTTGCATAACAATTGACAGTTACACATCACTTTTCTTTGATGTTTAAATTTTAAAAGATCTACTGGGTAAATTTTACTCAGTTTCGGGTGAACAACAATACAAGCAATACGAAAGCCCAATCTGCATATTTGATTTTTACAAATTTGTACATCAATATCTATCAGAATATTTAAATATTTTTTACAGAATGCAATTGTAATGGTTACTCAACCCGGTGCATGTTCGACCAAAAGCTCTATGAACAAACAGGCCACGGTGGACACTGCTTAGATTGTTCTGGCAACAGAGATGGCCCAAGCTGTGAAAGGTGTCGTCAAAATTACTATATGAGAGAAGATGGGTATTGCACGGCTTGCAACTGCGATGAAACTGGTTCCATGTTTCAGCAATGCAATTCTCTAGGAAAATGTCAATGTAAACCTGGTGTTACCGGCGAGAAATGTGACGGGTAATTATTAGTTTTTAGAGTAGCAACTAGTCTTGGCATCATGTGATATTTCTTGCAAGCAGAGAAGAGAAATTGTTTAGTGCAGATTTTCACCAAACGGACTCACTTGCAATTAGTTTCGTTTTCAAAAACAGAAACAAAAAACTTGTTTTAGTTTCGAAAATAAACTCGAAACTCGAATTCCACCAAAGAGACTGAAACTAGTCTGAGTCGCGTGTTTTGTTGTGATATGTTTTCTGTGGTTTCCACTAGACGAACAGTTTTCATCATGGCTTCTCCAGACGATGTATTTATAATGGCGTGCGCGTTTTTTATAATCGAACCTTTTGAGCAAGAGCGAAAGATACTGGATGAGATCATTTTTAGGACGACGAATAGAGTATGGAACCGATAAAATGATGACAGATTTGATAAATTATGATATAGGAATAAATGGAGAACTGAGGTCATCGTTTCACAATTTTATAAGAATGTCCAATTCCGAATTTGAGAACTTGTTAAATGTATGTACTGGGACCAAACATTTACAAACATAACGCAAATTACACACCAGTTGCTTCTTATTTGATGTCGCTTGTCGCTGGCCGTTTCCACCGTGCGAACTCTGTTTACAAAAACACAGACAAATTACCGAAAAGGCGGATTTCCACGGACAAAACCACAGCAAAACAGCAACTCTGTCGATTTCGACAAAACAAAAACTTGAGTTTTCAAAATAAGAAACATTTTGGAGACTTTGTATCGCTGGCGACTGTTTTCCTCAACAACAAAATGTCCCGTGGGCAGGCGGAAAGATCAAAAGGTTTCGGTGTTTTGTCTGTGTCTTTGTAAACATAGTTCGCAGAGTGGAAACGGCCAGCGACAAGCCACATCAAGCAAGAAGCAACTGGTCTATAATTTGGGTTATGTTTGTAAATTTTTGGTCCCAGTACATTTAACAAGTTCTCAAATTCGGGATTGGACATTCTTACAAAATTATGAAACGATGACCTCAGTTCTCCATTTATTTTTATGTCCTCATTTATCAAATCTGCCATAATTTTATCGGTTCCATAAACTATTCATCCAATATCTTTCGCTCTGCTCAAAAGGTTCGATTACAAAAACCATTATAAATACATCGTCTAGTGAAACCACAGAAAACATATCACAACAAAACACGCGACTCAGACTAGTTTCAGTCTCTTTGGTGGAATTCGAGTTTCGAATTTATTTTCGAAACTAAAACAAGTTTTTTATTTCTGTTTTTGACAACGAAACTAGTTGCAAGTGAGTCCGTTTGGTGGAAGTCCGCCTACACCTTTTGATCTTTCCGCCTGCCGACGGGACATTTTGTTGTTGACGAAAACAGTCGCCAGCGACACTAAGTCTCCAAAATGTTTCTTATTTTGAAAACTCAAGTTTTTGTTTTGTCGAAATCGACAGAGTTGCTGTTTTGTTGTAGTTTTGTCCGTTTGGTGGAAATCCGCCTTAACAAGCATTATATTTATTGCCTTAAATCCACGTATATATTACTATGCAACTCTATGAATTGGAAGACAAATCTTATGAATTAAAAATGTACATTTGGCTTAAGTGTGTATGACTTTATATTTGGTACAGTACAGGTCATCCCATGTTCGGCACTTTTGCGGGATAACTCCCTTAATTTTAAAGAGAGAGTTGCGATTGTCGCGGCAGTTTGGTACTTTTTGTGAAAACAAAGATAGCGCCAGCAAAATTTTCATAGCCTTTTTGGTTTTTGAGAAAATTGAAAAGTATCACTTTTGAGGCACCCCCCGGTCCCGTATATCAGTTATCTTTAAACTTATCGAAGAAGTTAAAGTGTATTCTTATAGAATTTTTTTTGTAATATCTAGTAGCTTAGTCAGTTTTTTTCTAACACCTTCCGTCTTTTACTTATGAAGCAAATATATGTTTTTTCAAAGAGAACACTATATATTAATTGTTATATTTATTAGCTGTAATGAGGGCTTTCCAAAAATATATAATTGTATACAATTATTCAATCAAGCTCAGAATATAAGACTCTCTAAATTCTTTTGTGTCCAATTAGTAGGTAGAACTAGCTATGGCCGTTGATTGAAGAAAAGAAAGATGCGCAAGCTTACGGGTAAAAAAAAACGTGACACCAAAAATGTACAGCTCTTACATGGCGACAATGGAAAAATGTCCGCGTTTCACGCGTTAACGCGCTTCGCAGCGTATGAGCTGGACATTTTTGGTGTCACGTTTTCACCCGTAAGCTTGCGGATCTATTTGCTCTTCAATCAACGCTATGGCATAAATTTATTAAAACAAAATCCATGTAAGTAATAATTAGTATACTAGAGATATAATACTTTCAAACTTAATTCAGAAGATCTTATTTAATTCTCAACTCTGAATTATTTATTAGAGCATTTTAACTTAATTATGGTAAAATTATTGAATTTAACTGAACACACAACTATAATTACATATCTTACTTAAAACTTAAGTTAGAAAAAACAAAAAAGAAATAGAATTTTGAAAAAGCAAAGTTTTTAATGGTGGTTTTCAAAATGACGGTCATTTTCTCGTATGCAAAATTGGTACATTTTCGTTATCCTTCTATTAGCGTTCAGCAGAATCATAGGCCTTCTTTGCAAATTTCGGAAAGTTAAATCGATTGCCGCTACACAATGATATAGTGTTTTATAGATTTTATTTTTGCATGAAGTCCCATAAAAAATACAAAATTAAAAGATCCGGAGATCGATGGGCTATCTTACAGGTTCGTAGGTACCAATCCATCTTTGGGGAAAGTTATCGTCCAAAAATACCCTTAAAAACGCAGAGTTGTGGCTTGGGGCGATGTCTTGTTGCATATAAACGGCATTATATAGGCCCAGTGGAACATTTTCCATCAGTTCTGGAATAGCTTTCTCACGGATTTCTCGGTATCGACGCGCTATGAGATCTCTTTCAAAAATTCTGTAGACTATGCGTCTTCTAAAAATGAAACACGAGACCCAAACGAACCCAAACTAACCCAAGCTAACCCAAACTAACCCAACCCCAAAGCGTCCTTGTTGTGCCCTCTCAAAAATTAAATGGTGGATTTTCTGCGGACCAATTTCTTGGATTATTGCGATTGAAAATTCCCGCACTTGAAAAATAAGATTCATCGGACCCGAAACGAGACTGCCAAAAGATTCATCAGTATGGATTTGTTGTAAATACCATTGACAAAACAACATTCGACGCTCGTTTTTGTCATTTTGCTTTTTGTTCCAAACAATTTAGCCATAGCCTTCGACCTACTAATTAGACACAAAGGAGAATTTTAGAAAATCTTAAATTCTGAGCTCGTTTTTGAAAATAATATATACAACTATATATATTTTTGGAAAGCCCACATATGACTAATAAATATATAAAATGATATATAGGGTGTTTCTAAAAAAAAACATCTTTGCTTCATAACTAAAAACAAAGGTGTTAGGAAAAACGGACTACGCCACTGGATTCTACGGAAAAATTCTATATTGATATTGTCATTTTCGGGAAATAATAGAATATTGATAGGGAGATCAGTCATTTCACGTAGGTAATAGCTTTTAACCATTTAGCTCTTAAAAATTGCATCTGTTGGAAAACGAAGGGCAGATACAACTGTTCCTTCTATTTTCAAGACACTCTTGTAATTAGATTTTCATTCAAGGGCACGGCAGTTTATTCGCAGTTTGTAATTAAAATAGAAACCAGGTACATTATAATATAAAAGGTTCACTGGCAACTATAAATAATTAATACACCACATGTAACCAAAAGTGCGTATTGTTATATCGACAGCAATGGCCGAGCCGAATGCCTTGTGAAAATGCCGGGAATTAAAACACGCTGAATTATTCGTCTAAAATTGAACCTTTAAAAAACTTATCAATAATTCAATTATATCCAATACTGTGAAGGTTGCTCTTCCGGATAACTCAGCAGTATATTTATATCCTATAACATTTCTGCAGCATTATTCGGAAAATCTAAATATTCCAGTGTTGATGCACATTTAAAATCATGATTCCCTCTTTGGTGTTCATCATATTTTTTAAGCATAGCAGTCAATATTTTCTCCTAAAGATCTAGCTCCGTTATATTCCATTTTGCACTGATTTTGGTTTCACTTCACTTCACGTTTCACTATTTGCCGCATTATTTAAGTTTTTCATTTTGTTTTAGTTATAAATAGCTCCTGCTTCTTTTAAAAGAAAAGAAATGCTTGCTATGATACACCAAAAAATAATTCAAACTATGAATGTTTTTGATGAGAGAAAAAATACATATCAAAAGGAAGAAAACTATTATATTATCTTTATATTTTAGATGTGCCGAAAATCATTACGACTTTTCTAAATCAGGCTGCAAATCATGCGGTTGTCTACAAGCCGGATCAGCATTCAACTCTCCAAAATGCGATCCAGAAACTGGTATTTGCATGTGCAAGGAAAACGTCGAGGGAAGACAGTGCAAAGAGTGCAAACTTGGATTTTTCAATTTAGATTTGGATAATGAATTTGGATGCACACCATGTTTTTGTTACGGGCATTCTTCACAGTGCAAATCAGCACCAGGTAAAGAGCATTACCTATTTAAATATAGATAAAATTCTAATCACATAATGTTTCTATGTTCCTGCCGACACTAACTTGGGTTACTTTTCTACCCAAGATTTAAAACAGTAAACACTTTTCAGTCAACCTGAATTTATTGTGCTAAATAAAACAAGTTTTGGACCAACAATTTTACCCAGCATTGAGTATAAATAAGCAGTTAATGGATCCAACTTTATTGTTAAAGCTGTTATATAGTTGTATACTAATTATTATAATAAACTAGTAACTTTGTAAGTATAAACTATTGTAAAAAAAATGCCGCAAAAATCTATCAAATGATCAAGCTGACAGTTGTTCTGAACCAGAAGTTCGTCTGGAATATCAATAATCAGAAAACATCACGATATTGAAGTTAAACTTTTAATATAATCACCATATAGAAATGGTTTAAAACTATTAAAATGCACTCAAAACGTATTATTTTTGTACATAAAGTTTACGCCAAGCGCTACATGTAGACGGTACTGTAATATTAAAAAATAATAATAACAATAATATGTTGCTCCATGTTATGTTTATAACTAACCCGATTAAAACATACAGGGAGAAAAAATGCACACTTTTTAAAATATCGATAGTTTTTGCTTACCTAAAAAACGACAAGTTTTTTGTATTAAAGCCTTTATAGTAACGGCATGTAATGAAGTGGTCTTTAAGCAGAGTCATTAGTTTAATTTAAAATATTCAGGGCTTTGTGGTGAATTATTTAAACTGCCTGGATTAGGACAGAATGAATAAAAAATGTCATAAGGTAAAAATTGAAACAAATTTTAACATCACCCCAAGAGATGTCTCGAAGTTTTATAATGTTTCTGCTATAACTATAAGCAGGTTAGAGTCGCTACTTCGAGACACTGGTAATGTAGCCTACCGGCATGGAGGAAAACGTCAAAGAACAACAAGCCGTCCGTCGGGAAGACTCATAGAAATAGGACTCCTAGAAGGCTAATACATAAGAGTATATAAGCAGATCTACTCACGAAGGAAGAGAGACAAAATATCCATGTGTAAGACAGAAACGCTGAGTTTCGTAGGTTTTGCGCGTGCCTGTCTGTATAAGGGCATGTTGAGTATTAAGTTGAAGGCATCTTTCTCAAATAACACCGAAAACGAATTATAGTACTATCAAACACACGGCAATAATAAAAAACACAAGAACTCTTTACAAAACTGAACATCGAAAGTCGAAAAGCAAAGAAAACAAGAATTCATGATGGCGTCCGATCGGGTCCACGTCCTTGCAATCTCGCAACGTTGCCAAGTATAAGATATGTTAAGTACTAGGTTTTAACGTAACACAAAAATTATTAACATAATCAAAAATCTTAGCAACATATACTTCGAAAATATTAGAGTAAATTTATAATATGAAACAGATTTTAAAAAATTCCGTTTCGGGGTTTACTTATCACGTTTTTCAGTAGTCATCTAATTAAAATACACATAAAACGGTAAATTTCTCCTAGTTTGGCAACGGTGTTGTTATATAAACTGCATGTAAGCAAGTAAATATAAGGTCCTTATTTACATGCCCGCGCAAGCGTATTATCACCCAAACCCTATTGTTTTCTCACTTTCTCCGTGAGGGACTTCTCACTCTATCAGCCTTCTAGGAGTCCTATTTCTATGGGAAGAATGCTACCTTGCCCTGTCCGTCAATAGGCATAGAATACTAAATGCCAGGCAGTTGAAAAACATCGCTGGCCTGAATGTTTCTATTCAGACAATTCGCCGACGCCGCCGGCTCCACGAGAGACATCTTATGGCTCGAAGGCTAGCAACCTATCTGTCCTCTTCTTCTGCCACAACATCGGGCTGCTCGAAGGGATTGGACAAGGCAATATTAAGATGGGAGATAGCTGATTGGCAGAGATGTTTTGTTTGTTGATGAGAGCAGATATAATTTATATATGTCTCATGGGCGAGTTATGGTATGGAGAGAAAGAGGTGCGCGCTATAGAGAGAAGAATATGGAAATAAAAGTGGCTTTTGGGGGAAGTGGTGCTACTGTATGATGTGAAATTATTAGAAATTGAAGAACATACTTGGTACTATTAAATCAAGAATATATGAATGCGGGTATATATCGAGATAGGTGTGTAAGTTATGTTGTCTTTCCTTTTGCAAGGAATTTTAGCAATGATTCTGTTTTACTCCAGATTTATCAATGATTTGCTAAGGAAGGTCACATTGAACAAATGGAATAGCCTGCGAGATCCTCGGATATGAATCCAATTGAGCATTTGTGGAGTTATTTAAAATTGCGGTTGAACCAACCATGGTATAACCATAAGTATAATAGTATGAATTAATAATTGGCAAATGATATAGAGCGCGAATGGGACTATCCGCAGTTCAAAATAGTGGCCCTTTAACCCTGATTAATTTAACGAGCCATTAAAGGGACTATTTGTAGTTCATAGCCCTATCGTCATATTTGGCTAGGAAAAACAACCAGTAAGCTTGAAAACTCTCGTCATGTCATTATTGCTTTTCAGGAAGATAAGAAGGGCTATGTTCAGAAAGATATAAGCAAATTTGATAATGTTGATTTAAATAATATAAGAGCATTTTTAAATTCAGAAAGTCATCCATATCATGATCTATATCTAAATTTCAAAGAAAACAAGTTCTCTGCGCTTTATGAAATGTTTGCAACTTTTAGGAATTCCTATTATGGAATGTCCAGCGAACCACTTTTTATACCTCAAAATTTTAAAAATATATCTCTTACACACTATTATACCAAAAAGAATCGCTCCAAATTGCAGACCTATCAGTCTCCTCTCAGCAGTGAGCAAGGTAAATGAACGTGTGATCCTGAAGAGACTAAACAATGAATCAACCGAACTTGACACAATCCCATATTTCCAGTACGGATTCAGGACGGTATAGAGTGAAGCAAGAGTTGAATTTGGAAGTAATGAAAATTTTAAAAAAGATACTTCTGCTTACTGTCTTATTTTGCATGATAAGATATTTAGCTATCATCCTCTCACGAAAATTGGAAGACAACTATAATGCGAATGTTTCTCTGTTTCTATAAAATCAGAAGTTTAGCTTGCATATCCATCATAATGATTGCAGCACTAGAACTACGTATGTATTATTATTTAGAAAGCTTGGAAAACTGTGAAAACAAATTCGACAATACGAAAACAAAAAATGCATTATTAGCAATTTCTCCCAAATGAGAATAAGAGGTTATTAACACTTGATGTTGAAGGGTTCAAAATAGAATATCATGATTTATCAAAAAGTAGCTTGCAGCTTACGATGAAAACAGAATATACCATTATGTGTTTAAATCACCTTTTGATATAAGACAATTACCATCACACCTAAGTAAAGAAGCAAATTGGTTAATGAAAAATCACCACTGTATATCATGGAATGAATGGAAATGTAGAAACCTGACAGAGAAAATCGATAGCGTGTACGTGAAACTAAGAGAGAATGCCAATATAGTAGGAAGTACACAATAAAACCAGTTATAGAACTTGAAGAAAACCCTGCGCTATAAAAAGGAGAACAATGCTTTTACCATTTCAAATCACCATGATGTGCATTTATTAGTTGATTAGTTTACCAGTAACTAATTGGAGTTCATATTAGTTTATTTCAATCTATAACACTAGTGTTAAATCCTCTCATTGAGAAACCATAGATTTTCTTCCTCCGATGTGTCCTACATGCATTACTTGTTTTCTCATAAGGAAATCTTTAAAACTCAAATTATGAGAATTCTAAAAGTATATTTTTGATGTAAATTTTATCAACTTTGGTTACTCGGATATGCAAATATATAGGATAATTATATATTTAAAATAAATAAAATTATAATTAATTTCTGCTAAATTTATCAAGTTTTCTTTATTTTGGACCTAGATGGTATTGCACTTGAGCCAGTTGCACTTAGGCTGGTGTTGTCATGAAAACGTAATTAAATAATTTTAAAATAATATAACTTTATTAAACCAAACCACTTACTCGAATTTTACAGAGAGCGCCATACATATTTAATTTTAAATTACAAATTAAAATCACTTAAATCGATTGATTTAGTGCTGGAACTATTATGTTCTATATTGATTTATTAACGTATTGTAAAACGTACGTATTTTTTGCAGGTTATTTTAGATACCTAATTGAATCAACGTTTGCAAAAGGCGCAGAAAAATGGCGAGCCGAAGATGAGTACGGTCGCTCCAATCAAATCAAATATGAACGAATCAGCCAGAGTATTGGAGTTCAATCTAATGGAGATGAATCCATATTTTTCATAGCACCAGACCGGTACGACAATTGTCTAATGATTAAAATGTTTGTCATGGAATAGAGATCGTTTGACCTATTGTATATGCTTAATAATGTTGTCACTTTCATAGATTTCATGAAATGTTAGCCTGTAACCATCATATTATTTATTTTATGCTCTTTTCTTACACAAAATTTCTATAAAAAAATATATCTGAATACTTTTTTTGACTACTTATATTACCAAATATCACTTTCGTATTTGTTTTAAATTGTAGATTTCTGGGAGATCAAAGGGCATCTTACAATCAATTGCTAGACTTCTCTCTAAGGGTAGGTGACAGCAGACCAGTACCTACGGCAACAGATATTGTTTTGGAAAGTGGAAACACATCAGTTACAAATACTATCTTTGCTCAGCAAAATAAACTCCCAAGTGTTGAGGTAAGTTCGATGCCTAATTTCGGCCTCCAATAAATATAATATTTCCTAGTTATGCAGCATAGGCTTTAAAATATGTAATGCTGATTAAAATGGCATTATTTTGGTGAGTAATTTCATTTCTATTCATTATAATAATATGAGAGAACGTTATTGAAACAAAAACCAGGACGGCCTAAAAAATTGAAGTAATACATCATCGTTTAGAACGAAGGAAAGGTAAAAGCCGCCACTACCTTAACTAAGGCATATTAAGAATAATCTGTAGTATTTTTAATGCCTATTTGGAAGTACCAGTCATTTTAGGGAATGAATTAACGTATGCGGCTACTTGAACACACAAGTAAAATTAGGATAGGAACTTGTCAAATCAAATATCTGACATCTAAACCATTATTCTTAGAGCATTGGCGGGTGGAATAACTTGATATTCCATATTATTCCATAATAGTAGCAGCGTATGATTACAAATATTATTTAATTTCATAATATGGAACATAACACACACAGTCTATTGAGTATGTTGATATTCTAACCACTCCAGCACTTGGCTATTCGAGCATTGAGTTTCCCTCTTGCATACGCGCCTCCCTCGCCCCCGAAACTGCTAACTCAGCCGGACAATTCTTTCCCTTTGCAGTTATTTGGTACGAGGTAACAAAACAAGCGATTAACGACAGCACCCAAAAGCCTGTTTTTAGAATATCAAAGGAGTGATCGAACTGTTTAGAAAATCATTAAACTTATATGAATTTATATGAACGTTATATGCTTATGTGATGTGTTATACTAATCATAAAAGTAATTGTTAGGACCATCGAAGTTACTTTAATTCAGAGCATTCAGAAGCACAATATCACTTTTCAGTGATAAACTATATAAAGTGTTTAAAAAAAAAACTTATATGCTTAATGTAGTAAGTTATTTTCAAAATAATTGAGGATCAAGATTTAAGACAATTAAAAAAGCATCGAAGCTCTAAAAGTTTCACAAAGCATATTATGCAAACTAGAACATCCAAACAGAGTAATGGATGGAATCGATGGAATAGACCTACAAATATTTGCAGGAGCAAAACTAAAATTACGATGGAAATTCTACATTTTTAAAGATATCTAGTTATGTGATTCTATCCAAAACAAGAATTTGCGTAAAAAAAATAAAATATCTATAAAATGGTGAGAAACCAATTACCAATGGCCCTGTTATAAATACCAAGTAAACTAACTGTAACAAAACTTTCATAATTATTTAAAAAGCAGTAATAATATTTAATAACGGTTTGATTAAATAAAATGAAATGACAAAATGATTTTAAAAGTTTTAAATGTAAATATCTTCTTTATCAATACTTTCGCATTCTGAAAAAGATAGTTCTTCGTCGGATTCATTCGGCCATTGGTTCGATGTTTGACAAGTCCAATTTATTTTCTACCTCCCATGCTTCAGAAATAATTTTCTCCGTGTGGTTTATGCAATTTTGCCAGTGCTGTTGCAGTATATTTTCAACGTTATTCCATATATTTATAACTTCAGCAGATGACCCTGTGGCGTTAACAATAGCTTCGTCATAGCGTCTTTTAGGCTCTCACCACACCATTTCGAGGACATTAAAATGACAAAGATAGGGTGGTAGCCTGAGCACACAATAACCATTTCCCACAGCATATTTATCCAAATGATATTTTTTATGTTAAAAGATAACGGATGCATTATTTTCAATTTCGCCCTGTATCTCAGAAACGAAGCGGGCTATGAAAATTTTGTTTATACCATCGTTCTTTTCACAAAAAAGTAGCAAAGTATTGCGAAAAACGCAACTCTCTGTCTTTACTCGTAAGTGAGATACCCCTTAATATCATCGAAAATGGGACACCCTGTACACAAACCATCACAAATCGCCATAATAGTTTTATCCCGCTAATTCAGTAATATTACGATTTATATCGGACAAAATTCAGAAAGTTTTGAAGATTGGTAGGAATGTTAGGGATGACATAGGAAATACTAAACTGAAAATTCCCACCCCTGAATAGTGTGCTTCATCCCCTGATACGTCGTTTTTACCCCCTTTTTCAAATTTTCTATATTATCTCGAGAACGGTGCATTTTTTGATAAAAATAACCTATATAAAAAATATTCCTCATAAAATTTTCTACAAAAAATGTTCTCATACATTTTTTTCCTAAAATTAATAATAATGTGAGAAATAAGGCGTATACATAAGGGTTACTTCCAGTTACACAGTAAATGCAATCTAATATATAATATAATATAAAGTCCAATGCTGAACGCTAAAAAGTTGGTAGTAGGCTACTGGCATCACTTACAATTAAAAGAAATTTACCACTTTTACTTTGCTCTTTTCAATCTTTAATTTTAATGACTTTACTTTATCTTCTGGCGTTACACTCAGTTATAGGAAAAAAAATATTTTTCAATTCTCGGCTCACTTCCGGCTAAATCGATAGTGGACGACAGAAGAGTAATTGGTAAAGAATAGGCTAGAAATTAGCAATCTTTATCTTGTTCCAAGTCTAAACATTTACTCAAAATGCGTAAGATGTCAATTTTCGGACGTCAATATTTCAAAACATTTAAACCTAAACATGAGATATGAAATTAAAATATCCGCTCAATATAAAAAAATGGAAAATTATTTTTTTAAAATTGTGAACTAGGTATATATTTTTAGCTGGGTTTGTCACCTTACTAAATCGTTGGCTCACACTAAGTGTTGAAAATGAAAATATTTCCACCGGAAATATTTCCATGGAAATGGAAACATTGGAAATTTCCAAAGGCCTGCTGGAAATATTGGAAACATTGGAATTATTTCATATTACGTATTAATCGGAGCCAAAATAGATTAAGACAATATCCATTTGTGAATGGTTAAAATCGTAGAAGGAGACCATACACCATCCATTTCGCTGCTAAGGCTTTTAGTGATATTAAGAAAGTGATCCAAGAACATCTTTCACCGTCATCCCCGCTCAACGAAGAGGAAAAACTACATTAATGGAGTTAATCGCTAAAAGAAAAACTGAATTTGTTCTTCCTATTCGTTATGCTGCAGATTTTCTTCACCCAAAATCACAAGGGGCAAAGCTTGATGAATCACAAATCTTCTCCGTCAATGAATGTATACTTGACGTTGGAAAAAATAAACTACATCTTAAACAGGAAGATCTTATTGACAAAATTGCAGATTACCTTTGAAAAAGCGGCAAATTGTTTTGCAAAGATTTCATTTGGAAGAGC
This sequence comes from Pissodes strobi, assembly GCA_016904865.1. NCBI lineage: Eukaryota > Metazoa > Arthropoda > Insecta > Coleoptera > Curculionidae > Pissodes > Pissodes strobi. The sequence goes on from MU183819.1 coordinate 76,610, forward strand.
AGCCTTGAAAACCCCGTGTCCTGGTGGAAAGGACTTTGTTCTTGAATTTCTTTATAGAAAGTGGCGTCATGCATTTTGATGATGCCTGCTTCTTCGGCCCCTACTGAACGAAGTTTCAGCATCTATACAGTCATATTCATCTAAAAAAGAGGAATAGGCTAACAAATGAAAGATCAACTAAGTTACTCTACGTATCTCATAACCAAAACTTACCAACCACTTTATACTTTTGACGAAAATACAGAAAATAGCGCTGATATTATTGACGAAGATATAGAAGAAATTAGCGCGGAAGTTGATTGGCAGGAGGGAAGTCATGGTGATAATATAGGCGATGTGTCAAGTGATGAAGAGGCCTTCCCAAATACTCAAGGCACAACAACACTAAATGAAGACAGCGACGAAGGCATGCCTCTCTCTCGATTTGCGCCTATTTCAACTCGCAAATTTAATTCGTAGTTTATTTTTTGTTAGTTTTTACTAAATATCCTCATTTCCTACATGTATTTATATTTTTATAAATATTACGTTTGCTTATTTTTGTGATACAATTTGAATTAGTTGTTTTTTATTAGTTGTTTTGTCATTTAATAAATATTTCCAATATTTCCAATCTT
>MU183819.1:80811-106706 GCA_016904865.1 Pissodes strobi
GATTCAACATGGCCGATTTTGGGTTAAATGTTGCAAGTCAATTTTAGCTGACTTCTACATATCCAATTGGCTTCAAATTTGGGATGCGTTTGTAGTTCAAATGGAAATATAAAACTATGGCGTTCCCATTGTTTATTCTTATGAAGACAGTGGTGTTGCTTACACTTCCGACCTCTCTTTAAAGGTTAGTGGTACTACTTAAAGAATGTCCGATTTGGTTTGAAATTGGTATTAGGGGGTTTTTAGGGACAAGGAATATAATTTTTTTATCAGATATTAAAAATTCAAAATGGCTGATTCAAAATGGCTTTTATTATATACTACGAATCTAAGTTTTATAAATAAAAATTTTACTAAATTTGTGATTTTGATATACCATATACCTACTAAAAAGTAAAAAATAAATAAAAGTAAAAAATAAATTTTTAAAAACAAGCTTTTATTTAAATGCACTAAAAAGTAGAAAATAAATTTGGAAGTAAATCAAACCCATTATTTTGTTACATTAAACATTTTTATATGATATAAAAATGTTTAATGTAACAAAATAATGGGTTTGATTTACTTCAAAATTTATTTTCTTCTTTTTAGTGCATTTAAATAAAAGCTTGTTTTTAAAAATTTATTTTTTACTTTTATTTATTTAAAAATTGATTTAATAGTTACCAAACTAGTAAAAAATATAGAAGCATCAGTGTTGCTGTCAAAAACACTTGTTTATATTCTGACTGTCCCCAGGTACCATATCAAAGCTATATTTACAAATTAAAACCAAATTATACATTTTATCTGTTAAATCAGCCAAAGTATTTATTACCTCTTTCTGTAATAATATCAGTTTTTCACCAGTATGGTGCAATAATGATTCATCCGAAGTTTCAGCTTCAATTTCACTTACTACAATATTATGGGATTAGGGGTGGGCAAAATAATCGATTATTCTTAACTTTTAAGAAATTATCGACTGATCGATTTATATGTCAGAAAATATCGATTAATCGGTTATTTCGCTTAATCGATTATTTTGATTAATCCATTATTTCGATTAATCGATTATTTCGGCGAATCGATTATGTCAATTATTTTGATTAATCGATTACATCGATTAATCGATTATTTCACCGGTTTTCACGGTTATTTCGATTAATCGATTAAATGATTATACCGATTAAACGATTATAGATTATTACAAATAATCGAACATCGATTATTACTTTTAATAATAGCCCAGCCCTAATTAAGATAAAAAATTGGCCTCCAAAACTTTGTCGTACGGAGGATATACGTCGCAATGGAGCAAATTCGGGCAAGATTTTCTTCTTGATCTCTTTTGTCAGAATCGTAATGTACATATTACAGTATATTTATAGTCGGAAATATGGTGAATTCATTAACAAAAAATATCTTATTATATTACGAACTTGTATTTGTGATTTGATAAATATATCAATCTTTTACATTTTAAGTCACCAGCGCGCAATAAGCAGAAAAATCAAAATCTTTTAAATATTAGTTATTACATACATTGAGTATTGTTATCGATAACTAATTAAAAACGTTAATAGATTTTTGAAACAGCCAGTTGAACACAAACTTTATTAAAATATTTATTTGGTGAAAATAATTGAGTCCGGATGGTTTTTCGAATGACAATTATTCGAACGACAGTTCTTCGAACGACATTTCTTCGAATGGACAGGACAATTCTTCCAATCGACAATTTTTCGAGTATGTAATTCTTCGAATGGACCATTTTTCGAATCTTTAATTTAGTTTGGGTTAGTCCCTTTTACCGTTTTAGCAGACTTTCTGCATGGTGCGTGGTGTAGAAGGTAGCGTTCTTGCCCGTCGGTCGCGACAGATGTTTTGTATATTATTTTGTATTAATTTACCCTTTTTTCCTTATTTTGGGTTAGTTTGGGTTAGCCTTGGGTTAGTTTTAGTTAGCTCTTGGTTAGTTCTTGTTAATGGAGCCCACGTAGCGAGCGAAGCGAGCGGAGGGCCATGCAAAATCCTAATAATATGTAAATAATATGTTTAATAAACAATTTTAATAAATTACGTTAAAATTATCTTTATGTTTTCTCTAATTTAATATTTTCGAAAAACGGTCCTTTCGAATATTTGTCTTTTCGAAAAACTATCCGTTCGAATAATTATCCATTCGAATAATTGTCCATTCGAAAAACTGTCCTTCGGAAAATTGTCATTCGAAAAACAGTCCTAGATTCGAAAATAATACCGCTAATAAAAAACCATAACGTAAGTTTGACAGAACTCTGCAAAAAATTCAAGAGATATCAAGTGTTATAAATAATTTTGTCATAAATTTTATTAAAAATACCGCAAACGAAAATATCGTTTCAGGCCAGCTTTTATTGAAATTCGACCTGTGTGCGGCGAGAGTCCGCCAATCGTTACCTAGCAACCAAGAAAAACACTGCGATTCCTTTGTAGCGTTCGCTGAATACGCACATCAAAGCAGCTGCAGTTGAGTGGTTCTTCTTATCGTATAGTTAATATTCCCAACCACTGGTTCTCAATTCTGACACGAAACGAAGAAAGGTTAAAAAAGGTCACGCTGATTGCAGAAGCGATTTTAAATTTTTGTATATGTGGCTTAGTTTTTTGCTATATATCGTAACTTTGACAACATCTTCAGGAAAGAAAGATTGCGTCGTCAACTTCAGACACGCGACTCTGCCTTCTACCATACAAAGCATAGTTCTTTGCGTAGGCTAATTAAATCACTAACTCAGAGGGACTATAAGGACTTCATTGGGACTGCTGAGCGAAATATAAACAACAACCCCTCCAATTTTTGGTCTTTCGTTCAAAGTAAAAAGGCTCAGTCCCGCATCCCAGCCACCATGGACTACTCAAATAAGCCCGTCCATGGGCCTCATAATATCGTATCTGCCTTTGCTGACTTTTTTGGAAGTGTCTATGGGCGACCCGAGCCCGTGGATTTGTGCGCTCAAACGGAACACTGTGAGCTCATTCACATTCCCACAGTCACTTCCGAGGAAGTAGAGTCGGCTTGCAAAATGCTGAAAAATAAATCAACATATGGGCCGGACGGAATTCCCAGCTTTTTGGTGAGAGACTGTTCCTCAGTCATGAGTGCTCCTCTTTGTCATATTTTCAACTTGATCTTGGGCACTGGTATGTTTCCGGAGGTTTGGAAGATTGCCAGGGTTTGCCCTATTCTCAAAAAAGGCGATCCATCTCTACTAGAAAATTATCGTTGAATTTCCATATTATGCAACTTTTCCAAGGCGCTAGAGATTGTCTTACAGAAATACCTATTCTTCAAAATACGTAACAGATTGTCAGTTCATCAACACGGCTTTTTTTCCAGGAGATCTTGTATGACTAATCTCTGCTCTTTCTCCTCTAACGTCTGCGACGCCCTTAACCGCAGAAGTCAAGTGGATGTCATTTACACAGACTTTTGCAAAGCATTTGATCAAATTGATCATCACATTTTACTACGGAAGGCATCTGACCAGTTCGGTTTCTCCAACAAACTTATCTTAGTATTGGAATCTTATCTCTTCAATCGTCGTCAATTTGTCGAAATCGAGGGTTTTACATCGGAACCTTTTGTACCGACCTCAGGTGTCCCCCAGGGGTCCAACCTGGGGCCACTGCTGTTCAACATATTCATCAACGATCTGGTCTCTCTGATAGATTGCAGCTCTCTCGCCTATGCTGACGATCTGAAAAATTTCCACCGCATCGATGCATTCGAGGACCACGTGTCTCTTCAAGCCAGTATTGATACGGTCAGTAGGTGGTGTGTGGCTAACAGACTTTGCTTAAACATCTCCAAGTGCAACGTTGTTTCCTACTCTCGATCTAAAAATGCAAGTCTTTTTAATTACACCATAAATGATTCCACCTTGATTAGGCGTACTACGGTGAGGGATCTAAATGTTGTTTTCGATGAGAAATTCTGTTTCACCAGTCATATCGATCAGATGGTGGCTAACGCTTCTAGAGCTTTGGGTTTTATACTGAGAACTTGCAAACACTTTTCAAACGTATCCACCCTTAAGCTCTTGTATTACTCCTTCGTGAGATCAAAGTTGGACTACGGTTCTATTGTTTGGTTCCCTATATATAACTGCCACGCTTACTCAGTCGAGTCAGTTCAGAGGCGCTTCCTAAAATACTTAATGTTCAGGGAGGATGGCTCTTATCCTCAGCGAGGTCTGAACCATGATCTTATCCTGTCGAGGCTTGCAGAGTTGCCTTTGGCGGTTCGTCGCGACTCTCAGTCACTATCATTTCTCCAGAAGCTTCTTTCCTCTAAAATCGACTGTCCACTTCTGTTGGAACGCCTATCATTTCACGTACCCCGCAGTGGTGCCAGACATCAACCTACTTTTTCGCTTGAATTTGCGAGGTCAAATATCATATCCCCAAGTCCCATTTACAAAATGTGCCACAATTTTAATCGCATTTCCGCTTTTTGCGACATAAACTTCGACAGCTTACCAACTGTTTTGAGGTACCTGCGAGAGGCGTCTGGTTACTCCCTTTAGTTTATTAGTGTTATGTATACCAATGTGTATTATATATATTTCCTTTTTTTATATTTACGTAGATACATCTATTAACGTTGTGATTTGCTGTTATTATGATCGTAACTTGTTATGTGCTTGTATTGATTAGTTAGCATTTGTAGGATTTTACTTCCTCTTCTCATATATATACTTATTTGAATTTCCTGTAATTGGGCCTTTGGGCCTGTTGGAAATATATGGCTATTTATAATTATTTATTTATTTATAACTTTGACACGTCTACTTAAACTTTTACCTTATTTTAATAGTTTTTAAGACAAAATTTAAGAAACTCCAGATTTCTCTTATTATTGTGATAAACAGGATCTGGACAGTCAGCATACAGTAACTCGAATTTTAAACACATAGTATCTGTCTGTTCCACAATCCATATTAAATGTCAGCACTACATTTTACCACACGAAAGTATCAAGTTTCACATGTGATTCTGTCTTACTTTGTATATGTTACGATGGATATATTGGCATTCAGACAAAGAATTGAGAAAAAGGTACTGATGGATTTGAACCCAGGAGATCACGATTACAGGTAAAAAGCTCAGTTGGTCCAAACATTGGATTGGCAATTATTAAGTTGCTAGCACGAAAGCAGCAGGCGGTGGTGCTTTTCTCTCAATAATGCAAAACTTTTTTGAAAACATTAATACAGTACCTAAAACTTAACAACTTACATTAGATATATTTCAAATAATATATTGGGTGCATGATAAAAGTTCCTGCTTAAAGCGTCTAGATCGCCAGGTCCCGAAATAATAAATTTCAGAAGAATCTTAAATAATACCTTTACTCTACGAGCTATTTATTTCAGACTCAAAGCTACAAATTCAGACTACACGAGCATCCAGACTATGGATGGCAGCCACGTCTAACATCAAGATCTTTCGTTTCTCTTCTTACAAATTTAACTGCGATAAAAATTAAAGGAACCTATGCTCCCAAAGGAATAGGCTTCTTGGACGATTTTAAATTGGATACTGCATCTAGGGGTGTTGCTGGAAAATCTGCCATGTGGATCGAACTATGTGATTGTCCACCAGGTAAAGAAAATCAAAACGTATCGAAATATAAACCTTTGACAAATAATGAATACCTATTCCATATGCCTTTAACCTCTTAGATTTTCATGCATGTTAGCGTTCAAGTTTATATGGGGATAGTGTATTAAATAGGTACTTAGATCTAATTATTACTTTATATATTACGTTTGAAAGAGATAAATTTCAAATGCCTTCATTCAAATGGGCGATTCACTGAAGATTTACTACCAGTCTCAATTTAATTTCTAGATATTATGGAACTTATTTTCTAATATTCTCAACTTATAGGTGAACATTTAAATTGATGAAATATGGAGTAGCCTTTTATTTATTTGATGCACATAATATTGTTTCGATTGCAATAGCTTTTTTAATATTTAAGCAGTTGGTAAATTTTAGCTTAGTCCACATGTCCGAACGCCGCTAAGTAATTTAAACTTACTTTGTATTGCAGGTTATGTGGGTCAATATTGCGAATCTTGCGCACCTGGGTACAGGCACGTACCTGCCATGGGGGGGCCATTTATGAATTGTATTCCATGCGACTGCAATCGTCATGCAAGCATTTGTGACTCTGAAACTGGAAGGTGTATATGCCAACATAATACAGCTGGTGAAAATTGCGAATTTTGTGCCAGGGGATATCATGGAAATGCGTTAGCAGGTAGCTATATAACAAATATTTTTGACATCAAATGTACATATTATAGCAAATTTGTTACCCCATAAACAGTGATGAAAATAGTTTTTTAGTTACTATAAGCATTTATATACGTCTTATTAGGAAAGTTGTAGGATATCTCTCAAGGCGTTTGAATTTAATATCTGGAAAAACAATTGAAGCTCATAGAGCTGTGAAAAATCCGTAACATAGTTTTTCTAATGAAACATGATATATTATTGGATATTAGGATTCTAGGTAAAATTTTGAGTATATCTCATGCATCATAATTAATTAATTTACGGTATACAGAGTACTGATAAAGTTTGGAATAATAGTGAAATGAACGCGTTTTCCCTTACCTACTGTATTAGCGGCCTTTTCTTCAATTCCTGTTCATTGGTGGGAGGGTTTGGAGCGTAAAGAATATTTTCTGACTAACTCTTTCCCAAAGATTTTTTATCTTTTTATACTATCTCTCAAGGCTTGCGTCTTATTTTTCTCTTCGAAAAATCTGGATTCAGTACCTGGCCAGCTATTAAAATGTTTTACTAGCGTTTTAACATGTTTTGTAATTCCAGCCTCAGTCTTAGTACCGCCGCGCGTTACAAACTAGGATAATTCATGCGCGAGTAAAGGGAGAGAAGTCGAAAACAGTACTATTGGGATTTACGGAGTTGAATTCAATTTTTAATTGAATCTTGTAAAAAATAATAATGAATTCAACTGCATTTTTTTAGCAAAATTTGTATTTGCTTTTGAAATATAAGATATTATCCCTAACTGGAATAAAACCATGTTAGTTTGAGAAAAAATCAAATATAACTCTAAATGCACAAAAAAAATTGATACTTAAACCTTTTTACACTAATCATCATGAAGATACTTCATCTAAATCTGGCAGTGTCCCTAATATTTTTCTCAGTAGGCAGATTCTCATAAAAACTCTGAAACACTTCATCGATGTAGAACAGTAATTCTATTTTCTTTTTTTTTATCCTCTGATATATCTATAGTTTGGATATTTGCATTTCGGTAAATCTGCTGAAAAGAAGTTTGACCTCTCCTATGAAATAACATCTTTTTAAGAGGTTCGTTTTCGTTATGGCTATTCTAATAGAAAATGTACCGAATGTCCTGTCAAATCTTATATTTTTCCATACAAATTTATTTCCATGATCATATACTTTCATCGCTTGTATACACGTTTTTAGTAACATGGCTAAATACATAAAATCATCCCTTTATTTCCTGTATCTTAAACCGGTGTTTTTGTCACATGATCGTGCCAGCGGAAACCAGTCCCTGTTATTTGAATACTCCTTGCCCTCGTTTCTATTACTTTTTCCGGTTTTTTTCTCGCTTCCCTTGTATCTGATTTTTCTGTTTTCATACTCCATTTAACATCTCTGCTATTTTCTCTGACACGAGGAGGTATTTGTTTTTTGTCAATTTCTTTTGTAGAATGCGTAAAGGTACATTTTCAGAATTCGAAGACCTTGGGGCAGATACCGCATAATCCTTGTCACGATCATCTTCTGGCTGATTTTCCATAATAGAGCTGTCCGAATTCAGACCTGGAATACCAATTTATTTAATTATTTACATGTTTAGCAACTTGTATTTTTATAAACCAACTTTTAGTAATAAAGATCTATTACCTTCGTTGCTAAAATAAATTACATCCGCAGTAACGAGGGGTAATCTGGGCTTCCCTTGTTGTTCTGGCCCCTGATACTGGATCCTTCATAGAGCAATCTGATATATTTGAAATTGCTTCATGGTCAAGTAAAGTGGAACTAGATACTAAAATACATATATATAAATACCAAGTATAAATGATTCAAATCTTAAGGAAATATCTAACTGCCTTACGTCAGAAATACAATTTTCAAATTTTACTCGATTGCTAGTGGTAGGATTAAAAGAGTCTCCGGCACTGTAATATGTCTCCTTCAGAGGGCAATCTGATAATCGGATATATTTGATAGTGTTTCATGATCAAAAATATGTAAATACTAAGTATAAATTTACGGATTTTAAGAAACTATCTAACTAACCTATGTCAGCGACATAATCTTGATTTACTGCATTACTGCTGGTAGTACGATTGCAATAAAAGTCTCTGGCGCTGTAATCTGGCAAAAACCGTTCAAAATGTATCTCTTAACTTGTTTCATTATTTGGCGCAGGCAATAATTTTGCATATGTTAAGTTGCATTGACTTAAAATAATAGAAATAGGTTTAGCGTAACAATAGTTAAGTCAAAATATCAATAGTGCAAAGTAAGATACTCGGTAAGATATGTTTAACTAAAACAAAAAAGAAGTGTAGGCATTATATATTTTCTAAGGTAAATGTGTTAAAACAATTTTTTCCTATCTTACCAGTAATACCAGTAGTTATACCAGCTCTGTTTCTTAAAACATTAAGAAATTTTTTCCTTCTAGACAACATAAACACACTTTTTTCTTTTTCCTTTTAAATTGTTAAAAAAAAGACACGTCTAACAAACACTATAGACCGAGCTATGGCCAGAATATCTAATACTGCTTACATATTTTAAGGAATAGTTATCCTTTAAATCACCAAAATACTAAGCATTAACAAGATCTAAAGCGCACGTGCTCGGGCCGCGAACAAAAGTAAACATATCTGTTTACTTACTCCAGGAAATATTAGTAAACATTTTGCCAGATAATCCATTAATTAAGCGGTCAAGCCAAATAAGACTGAACCAAGAAAATAATCTTTATGGATTACGGCTACTTTTTTTATTATAAAGCACCTTTAGTAATTCCATATTCTTTAGACATTTTCTGGCACAAAGTACACTACAATTCAGAAAATTAATATGAGTCTACACAACTACTAAAAACAAATACATCATTAAATTAATGATTAACTGTAATGAAATACGATTTCACCCAGAACCTAAACTGTTGACATTGGCTTTGGAGAAATATCCAAACCCTGTTCTGGTAAAATAAATTTGTCAATATCTAGAGATTTTAATGTTGTTCCGTGCCAATCATGCGTCTCGTAATACCACAATGCCACTCGATTGTATGTATGTCCTACACAGACTGCAGACAAATATCCAGACACCTAAGAAAGTAGTGTGCAAAATGGCAAATAAATGCATTATTTATCAATACTTCGTTTATTATGGAATATCATCAAATAATATCTGAATATCGATATAAGAATCGGCTTAGGATCGATTGCGTTTCGTTTCATACTTTCTGTCGAAACATAAGTACGTATTATAAATATCAATACTTATTTCTGGAAAGAACTCTATATTAATTTTCAAATCATCTGAACGACTTTCGACAAAGATATAAATATGTGATGGGTATGGAAAAATAATTGCAATTGCATTATCGAATATGCAAAAAGGTGGGTCATGATATTAAAACGAAATGAAAAATATATGTTTGTATCAAAAAATTGGTTCCATCAAGTAAAAAGTCGGACTCGATCGAAATCGAGAAGATAAAAAGTTAGTTATGCACGATGTTGCAGGTAATTTCGTAATTTCGTTCAAGTATCAAAAATTAATGTTAGAAGACTATTTGGGTTATACAGATTTTAACAAAAATCATTTTAAGGAACTGCTGATGATTGCCAACCATGCGGTTGTCCCAATGGAGGGGCGTGTATTCAAATAGGAGACGACGTAACAATGTGTACAGAGTGTCCGACAGGATATTCAGGGCATAAATGTGATTTATGCTCAGATGGGTTCTTTGGCGATCCAACAGGCCGATTTGGAGTTGAAAGCACATGCCAATCATGCGAATGTAATCAAAATACTGACCCAAATGCTATCGGTAACTGCAATACTACTACCGGGGAATGTTTGAGATGTATTCACAATACTGGAGGTTCTCGATGTGAAGTTTGCCTGCCAGGTATGTCAGTAATTTAAAATTGTTGTGTCTTTTTGTCTAATTTTTATTGCACATGCCTCGATAAATCAGCATAATGTATGTTGAGATATTTAAAATTTATTAGAGACGTATGAGTAGAAAGCGGATGATACAGGATCTTAAAAGGAAAATTCATGCTATACACGCCTACCTAATCACTATTTAGATACTATTTTAGTATCTGAATGAATTTTAAAGCTATTTTTGATATCAAAATAAAAAAAATGCAAACTAATGTGGATTTGTTGACGATATCTCCTAATAATTGGTCTGTGCCAAGTAATGACCTGTTGTAGCACTAGAATCTTAAATGGATAGGACCTCTTCCAGTCATAACATTTTATTGACTAACTAATAATTATCCGCCCACTAGAAGTAAATTATATATTTATTTGCTTCTGGTAACCACTCAGTTTTGAAAATTAATTTTTGTTTGTGACTTAGTAAAAATATATCCATTTAGTTGTTTACACTAGCAGCAGAGCAGAGTCTTTAAAATACACTCGTTTTGGCTAGAGACTACTGGTTCAATTCCACATTTGGATGCTTGAGACCGGTTGCCCATTCAAATGTCCACATATTTTGACAAACACTCGCTTCAACTACACTTTGTATAGTTTCTCAATTATCTGAGAAATTGAGCATCTCAGTAGTTTTTCTGAGCCAAATGAAATTAAGAACAAATCCTAAAACCCCAGCCACAGGCGCAACTCGCAGGGGAGTCGAGACGGCTTCCTTACAAATAGGTAAATTCTTTGGTTTCACTTAATTTCTTTACGATTTAAATCGCTAGACATCATTTTAAAGAGAACCTACGGGACACTAAAAGACTCCAAAATAATCTTGTGACGTAATCTCCGTGGCAGTATCTTAAAGTTTACATATATTGCCTACATCTTAGTCAGATCTTACCCGCTACGCTCTCAACTTGTTACAAATTGTCTTTAGTATGTGCATATATACTAGGTGGTATATGCATATGTTTTCCGTCTGAGTAATATCAATGTATCGAGCGTAAAGCACTGTGTAAGGGCACAGACTTTGGATGTATTTTTGTTATTTTTTTATTTATTAAACGGTCACGGTTTACGTCTTGGTGCGTGGGCCTGATTGAAATGTCATAACTTAATTCTGGTAAATAAAGTTTTTCTTCAAACGTCAGTAAATCCGTCATTACTCGACTGTGTAGGCGGCCGTGAAGTTTCGTTTTTCCTCCACCGGAGCTTTACTTTTCACTTTTCTCTCTATTACCAGCCTCACTCCGTTCGGCTGTTAAACACGAGCGCGCCATGAAAAGTATCACTTTTCCTCCATATAAAATAATATACTATTTCTTTCTTATCTACATTTTTCCTTTAATATATAAATTCATTTCATTTTGTATTAATTTTTAGTATGTGTTGAGTTTTCCTTAAACTGTATAAGTAAAGAGAAAATAGATGTATACAAAATGACCATTTGGGTTTTATTGCCAGTATTGACTGGTCACTTAAGAAATTGAAATCATTCAAGATAATCGGTTCACAAACATCTACTTTAGAACCTACTACCAAACAACGTCAACTTAATAGGGTCTTAGGCGACAGTGGCGATAAATCATTCACTATTGTTACGATCACGCCCAAAGAGCTTTGGCCTTTAAATACAACGAACGTGCCTTGGGCAGGGGCGTTTCAGTATTTCTTTTTTTAATATTTCACTGAAATCAAATTACTTGGGCTGGCAATATTGACTACCACAACAGAGGTCCATTGACATTTCTCTTCAATATTTCACTGAAATCAATTGCTTGTGCAGGTTATGATATTGTCCGTTATGCTACGGACTACCAGTTTGACACGGCAGCTGATTTTGCCTACTTCTTTTTGAGCTACTTTTATTAATTTATTTAATTATAAAACTTTTTAAAATGCTTATTGAATCTTCTCGTTTAGGTTATTTTGGGAATGCACTAGTTCTACCAAAAGGAGATTGTAAAAAATGTCAGTGCTTCCCACCGGGAACTGATGATTTCGACGGCGAGCCGATTTGCGATCAAACCACCGGTGCGTGTCAATGCAAGAGTCACGTAATCGGCACCAATTGTGATAAATGCGAAAATGGATTCTTCAGTATCCTTGGTGGTGAGGGATGTCAGAGTTGTAATTGTGATCCTATTGGTTCATTTAACCAGACGTGCGACGTATATACTGGGCAGTGTTACTGCAGGTCTGGCGTAACAGGGTAAGTTCCTGTAGATATTAACAGTAGGTACTTAAGTTGCGAAACTTAAAGCTTGATCATTGCAAATCAGCAAACTGTTAAGAATACTTGAAAGAAAAATATCAGGATGACGTATAGCTACGTCAGAAAAAGGAGCAGATGGTTCTTGACCAACAGCATTTATTCATGACATGAATAAGATGACATAGGTAGGTACTCATGGTTAACACATATCCAAAGTACGGAATAGAAACGTCAAGTCAGTTGTTGAAGAGCAAGCCTAGAAGGCAATGAGGGTAAGGCAAGAAGTGTAATGGATGTGGTTAAAGGGTCTGATTGAAACACCGATAAAGGTAAAACCAATGTTTACGACGGGTTGTATGTAAATCTTGAAAAAAAGGGTGAAACTTACCAACAAGTATATTCGTCATCAAACATAAGGGCGTACTATATATAGCATTATTTATATTGAATACAAAATTATTTTCCTCGATGTTTAAAATTATTTAAATAATTATTCTGTTCGATAACAATTTTGTACTATAACAATTTATTAGATGGCATTAACGAAAAATAGTGCGAGAACGTAAATAATAATTATTGGAGGATACCAAATATTTGTAGAATACAAAAACCGTATCGAATTGATCAGTTTCTTTCTGCATTTTTAAAAAGGAGTAAATATTCTCCTCACTAGGTCCCTAGTTTTGGCAATTGTTAACAATACTTTTCTAGATAAGCTTGTCCTCGGAGCCATTTGATTTGATAGCGTGCCTTATTCTCAGGTTTGCGAATTATCTGTATCCCGGTTTTCGATCAAGCCTTTTCATGCTGATTCACTTAAGGTGAAAATGTTCTGTCGGTAAGCCAGTTACCATCTATAAATCCGAAATCGTGTCTATTCCTGATTGTCTGTAAGACAATTTGCGACGCGCTTTCTGTGTAATAATATATTTTTTAAAGGGTAAAAGATATTAAATGCTCGTGGAGCTATGACGGGTTCCACCGAGATTAGTATTAGTGTACACTTACCGAATTCGACCAGCTATCCACAGCTAACACAATTACCCGGCAGGTCAGAGCGCAAGGCCTTGTAGCAAGCTGTAAAGTGAGCGCGCAATTTGCCCGCTGCACAATAATCCGGAGAAAGGTTCATTGGGTGCCACCGAGTTCGTTACGGACCAAACTGGAGATCCCCGTGTTAATTGTGGAACCTACTGCAAGAGCCTCACTCTCCTTCAAAACCTAGCCGGTACCAGCAACACGAAGATAAGTAAAAGAAGAGAAATCCTGCTTGTGGCAGAACCAAATAAAACACGCCACAAATACGATATTATTTCTATATTTGGAATAGAACCAAAATAGGCAACAAAAATATCCAAGAATAGTGATAATAAAAATATGTATGTATTGAAATTAGTGGTTCTATAATATTTATTAATATTAAGGTACGGCTTCGACAATGGTAGGCGGTTTCAACACTAAGAAAAACAACTATCTAATATCAATAAAATTATAACAATTAAATTATAAGGATTTTCAGTGGTTGTCCAAAACTCTAGGTAGATTTAGATAATAATTCAGAAATAAAGATGCAATAGGCACCACTTAAGCGCCTAAGAACCCCAGAGAGTAATAGGGAATAATAAAAAAAACTTGAGTTGTGTCTACCGCGCGGGAACGTGATCACGTAAACTGCCGAGAGTGGGCGCAAGTACTTACAAAGGTAAAGGTGCTAACTTAATAAAAAGAGACAGTTATTCTAAAACAGTAATTAAAAACTAAAATTGTCCGTCACTTATCTGTCACTGAAGTAAGTTCCACCGTCAGGTGAACACGGACGGCTGGTTCCGGACCCTTAGTTCTCACCAGAGTGAACCACACAAACCAAGCCGGGTGGACGAACCTCAGACGTCCAGCATGTCTGCCGGTCAAATGGACCATCCAATTTCGCCGGGTAAGTGGACTACAAATTCCACCTGTTCTAACCGGATGGTAGAACCACGGAATCTCAGCCAGGTGGGTGGTTTACAAAGTTCCCGCCGAGTGGGAGGACCCTAGGAATGGAAACATTCCCTAGTAACGAGTCACAATAATGTGTGAATCGATTGCTATTATATACCTACTCTCCTTTCAAAATAATAATTTAGCAGAGTTTCAAATTTCGGATTAAAGGGATAGGGTTTTCCCCTTTTTATTTTACATCAAATTCAAAAATGAACCAAAAGTTAAAAAAAACAAAGAATAAAATGAGAAAAAGAGCACCACCGTAATAACATATTAGAGCTATCGAAATATTACAACTATAACTTAATATTAGTTATGCAGAAAACTAAAAAGGTTCAGTTCGCCCATGGGAGGCCGACATCTTTCGTTAAAAATAACATTACAGTATTTAGAAAGAAGGGGAAAAGCAGTCCAAGAATTTGGACCGAGTTCGGCACAGCAAAATAAACGTACATAATCGTTGAATACAGTGAGTGATAGCAATAGTACCAAAAAAAAGAAGATAAATAAATGTAATTAAAAAGATTGTACCAAGTCTGGTACAGATAATATTCATACCATATTGATAAGAGTTCAAGTATGGCCCATATAATGAACAAAAGCACTAAAATAAACTTTAATGAAAAATCATACTAAACACATTTGACAAATAAATGGTCTGAACGACCTTCCAATATTATTATCAAATAGAAAGCATAACCCTTTCTGAATTTTAGTAATTCAAGAGAAAAGTCCAAGTACGGTCCACATAGTGAACAAAAAGCACTAAAATATAATTTAATAAAACAACACTGTACTAAACGAATTTGGCAAATAGATGGTTCGAACGACCTCCCAATATTAATATCAAAAAGATAGCATGCCTCTACCTTTATTTTAATTATTCAAGAATAAAGTTCAATAAGGTAAACAACAAGGAACGAAAATATGCGAAAATATGTAATCTGTATTCAATAACGCGATCTGATGGCTTCCCTTAGTAATGACACTAATAATAAACAAAACTACATTAGCAAACAATTAACAACCGAATTTCTCGGTTTAGTGCCTAATTAATAGTTGAAAACAACTAGCCACACGAATCACTAGAAGTTAATTGCAAGATTAACTATTAAAATTAAAGATAAAAACAACAATTCCCCATTGCATCAATTCTAACTTCGGTAATAAAATAAATTCCATGAAATTAGCGGTTTTTTGGCATTAGTAACAACGTATTGCTGTAAACAATAGATGCCTTTAATAAAGCAACTTAATAATCAATGGTTAAATTTTACACTCGCTGCTAATCCGCCTCAGAAAAGTCAAATAAATTAAACTACTTAATTATCTAAAATCTACATTACATTTCGTCGGAAATAATATAAAAACGATTAATTTTTTTTTTTTTTTTTTTATGGCGGTGGCACACACACTAAAGGGAGACCCTATGGCGCTCGACGAGCGGTGTGTGTGCGAAGATGTTGATTGACACGGCTCTTGAATATTTGTAAGTTGTAATTAGTGGGAAACAGATGTCCTGGGAGTGAGTTCCACAGTGATGCAGTGCGCCAGACAAAGGAGTTCTTGTAAAGCGATGTTCTAGGTGTTTCCAGTTGTACGACGAACTGGTGCGCTCTTGCCGTCTGTCGTGACTGTCTGACAGGAGCTGCCAGGGGCGGGATGAGGCGGACCAAATCCTGGGAACATCTGCCGTGAAAGTATCTGTAAAACAGAGATATCTCGGCTACATGTCTGCGGTGTTCCAGACTATCTAGATTCTGGGTCAACTCCGGGTCGCCGACGAGACTCACAGCTCTCTTCTGAATGGCATCCAGCAGCTTTAGGGTGTGCTTTGGTGCGGCACCCCAGATATGTGAGCAATATTCTAAGCACGGTCTTATTTGCGCTTTGTAGAGCAAGAGCAACTGCTGCGGTGTATAGAGTTTTTTGTTGCGAAATAGCGCACCAAGCTTCTGGGAGGCTGATTTTGCGATGTTAGCAACGTGGTCATGCCAGGACATATTGCTGTTGACCGAGATACCCAGCAGTCCGATTCACGAGGATGAAGGAATGGTCGACCCTGCCATAATGATGTCAGGGCCCGCTGTATTGGCCCTCTTGGTAAACGTGGCTGCTTGGGTCTTTGCTGCATTGAACTGGACCAAATTTCGGTCGCCCCAAGTTTGAACTTTTTCCAGGTCTTGATTAATTGCTGTAATCTGCTCCTGTCTGCGGTGATGAGTCTCAGTCGCTGGTAAGGGTTTTTCTGATCTAAAGTTGGAGACAAGGGTACTGTCATCTGCAAAACTGTAAACAGGATTCTTTGTTTCGATCAGCAGGTCATTAATATAGATGAGGAACAGAGTTGGTGAAAGTATTGCGCCCTGAGGCACGCCCGCGTTGATGGTGAATGTGTCCGAGATGTGTCCATCGACTGCAACGTGCAGAGATCGGCTCTTAAGGAAACTGGCAAGCCAGCTGCAGAGAGAGGCTGGCAGTCCGAAGGACGGTAGTTTGTTGAGCAGTCCGTCATGCCAAACTCTGTCGAATGCCTTTGAAATATCCAACGCAATCGCTCGAGACTCTCCGTAGTTCTCAATTGCCCTACTCCATATATGAGTGACATAGGCCAATATATCTCCTGTCGATCTCTCTTTGCGAAAGCCGTATTGATTATCGCTGATTATTTTGTTGTTCTCGAGGTACTTGAGTAGTTGCTGATTAACTACACGTTCCATGACTTTGGAGATTATTGGAAGCAAGGCAATTGGACGATAGTTTGAGGGCGTGGTTTTCTTGCCTTTTTTGGAACAGGTTGCACTCGAGCGACTTTCCAAGACGATGGGTAAAGTGTGGCAAACTTATTTGGAACAGCGACGTCTGAGAAGCAAAGAGAGGAAAAATGACTTGCAGCCAATCGCCTTGATGCACTTTGTCACGAGGACGAGGGGAACTTGACGCACTTGTTGCCGGATGTATCGGGCAAATAGCTATAAATGTCGCAAATTTATTTAAATTGATAATGTGTAAAATAGATTATGAATTAAAGTTGAAGTAATAGTAAAGTTCCAGTTTGGATATTACTTTTTATTTTCAATGAGTTAGTGCGTATATTAAATTATGTGTTTATCTAAATAATAGGTATAAATATTAGTTCTCAAAAAACTACTCGACAACATCGCCAATTTTTTGCCCGCATCCTTTCCGCTGTTCCAGTTATACTTGCCACACTTTAAATCCCTTTTCCGTGAGACAGAGAAAAAAGCCTGGAAAAAACGGGTGTTAGTTCGTTGGCGCAGTTCTTTAACACGATGGCAGGTATTCCGTCCGGTCCTGATGCCTTTTGCGTATCTAGATTTTTAAGGATTTTTCGAATATCACGGTGATGAAATTTGACTTCTGCCATGGTAGTGTTGATGTTCGATATGGTGGGGAGAGTCTTGCCTTGGGGGACGTCCAAGGTAGAGTGCGAAGAAAACATTTTGGCGAGCATGTTTGCTTTTTCCTTGGCTGTAGTCGCCGTGATGTCACGTTCGTCTGTCAAAGGTGGGAGAGACGTTTCTGTAAAGTTGTTACTTACTGCCTTTGCTACCGACCAGAAATTCCTGGAGCCACTGGGGCATTGCAAAAGTTTATTCCTGATCCTTTGATTGTGTTTGTCCTTAGTTTCGTCGATAACACGCTTGCATTCGTTTCTCGCTTCGACAAAATAATTGCGATTTTCAGCGGTCTGATTTTGCTGCCAGTACTTGTAGGCTTGCTGTTTCCTACCCACAGCTCTTTCGCATCTTCTATCGAACCAGGGCTTTCCTTTTGATGGTAACTTGATGGAATTTGGGATGTATGCTTCCATTCCTGAGGAGATTACTTGCGTGATCTTTTCGCAGCAGACTGACGGGTCGTCACCGCCAAAGCAGACGTCGAGCCAAGGAAAATCTAGGTAGAACTCCCTTAGATCGTCCCAGTTTGCAGAATTGTAATGCCAGATTTTGCGAGGCAATGGTGGGTCCTTCTGTATGAGTGGCAATTCACAAACCGTTGTAATAAGTTTGTGGTCGGAAGTACCTAATGGTGGACCAACTGTAACTGTGTACTGGTCAGGATTGGTGGTTAGAAAAAGATCCAGGAGGTCGGCGAATTCGCCCCTCTCTGAGATTCGAGTTGGTTCGTCTACAATTTGAGTAAGTCCGCAGCTGATGGCGAATGCTTCAGCCTCTCTACCTTCGTTGTCGGTCTTGTTGTGATGTTTGAGCCAGTTGGTGTTGTGGGCATTGAAGTCTCCCAGAACGATTATTTCTGAACTGGGGTGATCAACCTGTATTGAGTCAAAAGTGGTAGCTAGTGTTGAAAAAAAGCTTTGGTAGGCTCTATCGCTCGGAGGGCGATAGAGACAACATATAAACTTGGTTAATCCCTTGGCGGTGAACTTGAGCCACATGACGTCAAGTTTGTTCGGTTCGAGTGTTTCCTCGCGGTGACATGAAAGGTCGCTTCGGACAAAAAGGCATATTCCGAACTTATGTCTAAATCGGGTATGTAAGTCGTAACCAGGATAGGGGTAGTTCACTGTTGTTGTTGTAGAACATACTTGTGTTTCTGTAAGGGCTAGTATGTGTGGTCTATTTGCTTGTAGATGTTGGTGTACCGAATTTATGTTTGTATTTAGGCCTCTTATGTTGCAGAAATCAATTCTAAATTGGTTCGGTATCTTTGCTGTCTGTGAAATGCGGAATGAAGGGCTCCCAGGGCCACCGAGCGCCCGGAGATCCGAATGGCCGGGGAGTTTACCTCCGGAATACTTTGATCCTGGAAGCACCATCATGTCCATATTATTATATTCCTACTGTGGAACCCGGAACCACCAGTGCGGAAACGGAACGTGATTCGGGAAAACCACTTTGCGCTTCCCAGTTCTGGTGGGGTGGTCTTTCACCGGACGATGCGAGTAGGCGTATGCATCTACCACCTAGGGCCGCTTCCACTGGATGCATTGGCCTCAGACTCTTTCCTTTGGTGGTCCCTAGTCTGACAGGGGTAAAAATAGGGTTTGTTGGGTCACTTCCTAGTGATCAGCTCCAGACTTTGTACTTTGGTGTTCTCCAGCCTGGAGGAGGACGATGGGATTTGATGGGCCACATCCCGTGGCAACTCGGAATGGCGGGGGCGTCACTCCCCGTAATCAAACTGCTCTCACCAGTTTGACGTCCCTGCCAGCTAATACAACGCAGCCCCTCTTGTCACAAACTGTCATTGATCAGCTCCAGACTTTGTACTTCGGTGTTCTCCAGCCTGGAGGAGGACGATGGGATTTGATGGGCCACATCCCGTGGCAACTCGGAATGGCGGGGGCGTCACTCCCCGTAATCAAACTGCTCTCACCAGTTTGACGTAGGCCAATCGCAAGACCCAGTGAATAAATAATAATGACTATTTTGTTCAAATATAAGAGCCCAGAAGCCTTAATCAATCATTAATTACTATGACGTCATGCCGGCTAATTAAGCTACTAAATCAAGTCCGAAATTAAAGAAAACGATAAATTGGATCAAGCGCGAAGCACAGCGACTAAATACAACTGATTAAGCCATCCGAATACAAAAGCCTATAAGCCTTAATCAATCTCTAATCAAAATGACGTCACGACGATTATTTAAGCCAATTAAATCGAGACCGATATGAATGAAAACGGTTAATTTAATAATTATTAAATAATAAGCTAGACCATCCGAACAGAAAAACCTATCAACCTTAATTAATCTCTAATTAAGATGACGTCACGCCTGTTAACTAAGTTAATTAAATCGAGTCCGATATGAATGAAAACGGTTATTTTAATAATTATTAAGTAATAAACTAGACCATCCGAATGAAAAAGCCTATCAACCTTAATCAATCTCTAATTAAGATGACGTCACGCCGAATAATTAAGCTACTAAATCGAGTCCGATATAAATAAAAAGCGAAATAATGCAAAAATGCAATTAGTAAAGACACGAGGAACGCAAAACATCCGCAATTAATAAAGAAAACTTACCTCGTAAGAAGAGGGTCAACAGCCGTCGCACGAGACGCTAATCACACAATGGCTTCCAACACCAGATAAGGGAAATTCCGAAATCCTCGCCAGTTATTCCCGTATCTACAGCATGTGGTATATGCCGAGTTATTACCGTATCTACAGCACTAAAACTAACGAAAACAAATCGAAATGACCGATACAGAAATTAATACGTTGTTTGTCGATAAATCCACCTCAGATGCCGGGGCTTAAACCAGATTTTTCAAATGAATCGACAAACCAACGGAAAGGCTTCTCTGGAAAAAGAAAGTTCATTGTCGAGCAAAACCGGCGTCGTCGCGCGCTTCGCAAGGTAGAATCAGCGCGCAACCTTCGAAGCTTAGAACCACAGAGATTATGACGAATGCGCCAGAAAGATATGAGTTGGAATTAAATATCGGATTTAAATGTCGAACTGAAGCAGAACCCCGAAATAGTCCAAAACGGAATGTCACAAATTGGTAAATCGTTCTCCTAAGTTTATTCATCTAATAAAGTATTTCGCTCAATGCAGTATCTTTTCAGCATTGTGTCTATCATGACTAAGATTAACGACCCAAACTAAACAAATCACTTTTGTTTACATAAATATTTTTATTTTAGATTAAGATGTGATCACTGTGAAGTAAGGAAATACGGTTTTTCCAATGAAGGATGCACAGAGTGTAAATGTGATCGAATAGGTTCCAGAGATCTCCAGTGCGATGCATCAGGGCAATGTCCATGTCTAGAAAATGTTGAAGGTAGAAAATGTGACAGATGTAAAGAGAATAAATATGATCGACAAAGAGGTTGTATAAGTAAGTATACTAACTAATTGAAACAAGGAACACTTTATTCACACACTAATATAGTTTCAATAAGCTGATATAGAAATAAACAGGTTGTATTTTATTATGGAAACGATATTTAATAGTTCTTGAATACGAGAAAATCAAAATAATAATAAGTAAAGCTATTAGGTAAAAAATAATTATTTTCTACCTACATTTACATGGAATATTTACTTTTTAGATTGTCCAGATTGTTATAATCTTGTACAAGATGCTTATAGGAATCATTCGGCAAGATTAGACAGATTAAGTGAAATCTTGAATGAAGTTGAACATCAGCCAACTGTTATTGATGATGATGACTTCCCAGATGAATTAACTAAACTTGAAAATGAAATTGACGACTTTCATGACAGAGTTAAAAAAGCTACCGGAGAAAATAGTATTTTCGAGGTGGGCTTACTTATACTTCTTGCAACTTTAGTTTTCTTTTGTTATTAGAATCGAGATTGTGGAGTTTTACCGTGATATATTGAATTTGATATTTAATTTTTCTAGGACATTCTTGATATTAGAGAACGAGAAAAAGATATTGCCAGAACGCTAGAAGAAATCTATGAAAATGTGTTTACGACAAACGATAAGACGAAAAAGTCAGAACACAATTTAGATCATGCCGAAGAATTGTTAATTGAAGTGGAGGAAAGATTATTTGAAGTTGAAGATAATTTTCATCAACAAGGTGGAAAGGCTTTCGGAGAGGCGTTGGAAAGGTATGGCAACTGGACTTGGGAACTTTATAAAAAACTTGAATAAAACGTTTGGAATATTGTTTCGACATTTTTTAAAGGAACAAGTTAAGCACTACAAACTTAGACAATAAGAAAATGCTTTCTGCTTTGGTGTCTCTGGAATAGTGAAGAACAGATATCTCTAAATAATATACAACAAGTAGGCTCTGATTGAATAGTATCTTTAAAAAAATTGTAGAATATTAACACCAAAGTATTATCTGATACTTTATTTATAGTTGTTTCAGCAATTAGAGCAAATTGTTATAAGTCTTCCTAAAATTTGCGTACATTTGGAAATAGCATATTATGCAATAAGCATTTAGAGATACGATTCGATAGGCGAGTGTCTATCGAATACCAAGGTCTTAATAATCATTAAATGTGAGTTGCACACATTATTTTTTCTATGACCAGTCATAAGAATGACAACTAATCTTCAATGTTTAAAATTTACTAGCATACGTGTTCAAAATATCACACATACGATAAATAGGAGAATTTTTATATATACAGGGTTTTCCAACAAGGGCGTCAGAACTTTTAACTGTGATAGCGAGAATCAAACATCAACAGTTCAACAATAAACATCAACAGTTGTCTCCGGCACTAGTGGGCAATTAATTATGGAGAAGTACACAATTCAACAGCGAGTAGAAATTATTCGTTTTTAATATCAAAATTAGTGTCGGGCTCGCCAGACATTTCGAGCATTGCGAGAAATGTATGGCTGATGAAGAGCATTTCTGGCTCAACGGTTTTTGATAATAAGCAGAACTGTAGGATTTGGGCAAAAACAAAACCCTCAACAGATCCATGAGCTGCCCCTTCATCCTGAGAAAGTCACAGTTTGGGGTGGTTTTTGGGCTCAACGTGTTATCGGACCTTACTTTTTGTGAAGACGTCGATGGAAATCGTATTACTGTTAATGGTGAACGGTATAAGAATATGATAACGGAATATCTGTGGCTTGAACTGACAAATATGGACATAAACAATGTTTTTTTTGTCAACAAGAAGGTGCCACTTGTCACACTGCTCGCGAGATATTAACTTAATTGTCCGAAAAGTTTCTTGGACTCGTGATTTCGAGAAATGCTGATGTAAACTGGCCACCAAGGTCATGCGACCTTACACCTTTAGACTATTTTCTATATACATGACGGTTACATCAGGGAAATGCAAAGATTTCCCCAGTACAAGTGTTTCAAACACTGAATAAGGAGTTAGGATATCGATGCGTGATTCGATGCTGCTAGAACCAGCGTGCTACGGATATGATGAAAATACTTCGTCACGAGCTAGGAAAATTTTAATTCGCTTTTCCGATATTTCGCATGCGCAAAACTGAATGGTACTGTATAAATATTATTTGTTAAAAATGATAGCATTGCTTACGTGAATAATACGAAAGTTAGATCCGGTTAACGAGAAACAATCTCAAATTATCCGTTACAGAAAAGGAAACTTAATAACTTATTCGCTACAACTCAATAGTCATGGAAGAATTTGCAATGTTCACATATTTAGTTAACGTTGTAAAATATTTATAATGTTTAAATATTTTTAGATCAAAAGTTGCTGGCCAACAATCGAAAAAAATGACGAAGATTGCCCAAGAGGCCCGAGAGCTTGCTGAAGAATTAGACGAGACAGCGGAAACATTAGTAACCAATGCAAAAGAAGCTAAAAATAAATCCATAGACGCGTATGAGAGAATAAAGAAGACGCACGTACTGCAACAAAATATAAGCACAGATGCCAGCAAGTTGAAAGCAGATGCTCTCATCGCGGAACTTAAATTAAATAGAACTAAGCAATGGACAAAGCAAGTGAGCGATGACGCCAGAGAGGTAAGGGAAATATTATGATATACTGGAATAAAGTGCCTTAAAACCCGTGACTTATATATAAATGTCGCTTGCAATGCTATTCTTGTTTTATTTTGTCTATTTGTATTGTAATGCAATTAAAGGTAATTTGTGACGAGATCCCTTATTATACAGTATTTCGCAAAAAGCTGATTTTGTACTTGTAGACTAACCAATATTACTGACTTTTGTCATAGAATTACTTGAGAATATTTCTTAAACATGCTGTTAAATTTAATTTCAGGTCAAAGATGATGCTTTAGCGCTCCTAAATGACGTTAATAATCTTATAGTACCGCAGGTGAACATTCAAGAATTAAAAACATTATCAACTGATTTAAAAAATGAAGCATATCGCCTAGGGAATAAATCAAAACAGATATTCCAAAAGGCCGAAAACCTTAGAAATTCCGTTGAGGAAAAACATATTGCAGGACAAGAATTGCTTGAAACAGCTCTAGACCAACAAGAAGATATTGAAGATCTGAGGCATGATTTGGATCTTTGTGATGCTCAAGCAAGCCAGACCATAAAGCTGTGGAATGAAATCCTCAACAGAGCAGAAGGAAATTTCCAGTTGCTGTCGGGTTAGTTTTGAAACGTCCTACCTACTTATATAAATAACTCTTACACTGGCAATAACAAGATTTTGTGACGTACCTACCGTCCAACACATCGTAAACGTGCATATTAAACTAGAGTGATCATGCATCCTATAAAACAATTATGAGTTCAGTTTTCTGTTTTAGTAATCTATCGATATTAGATAATTTATAGTCTCAACTTCGGATAATTTGTTTAGAGATTTGACAGAATTAAGCATGAAATAATGATTTACAAACTAAGATTTTTAAAGTGATTGGTTTTATTATTGTAGTTATCTATTTAATTCCAAACAGATTACGAACAATCAATAATGGTTTAACATCAAATTAAAGATATATATTTTTTAATTTCCCGCTCAGGGGGGCCTTCTACAAAATTTTTAACTATCGATGATTTGAAATCTTTTGTGCATTAAGATCTATAATTTAATCAGATTTAGATAAACTATAAATCATCTGAGTAACGACTTAGGACAAATTCTTGAACTTGATATGGGGGGAGGTGGCAATGTGAACGCGTAATACTAGAGATATTTTTTTTCTTTAATTTTTTTAAAAAATTCGATTGACTTCCATATGAGTAATGTGCGTGAATCCTGTATCCTGTAGTGCGGATTGGCAATTTTAAAGAAAACTCACTTTCGCTTATATTTTAAGATTCTGTAATAGAAACATGTTAGCAGCTAACTGAATATAATATATGGGTGGGGGTGCCAAAGCTTTTTTAACTAAAACACTGTTACATTTAAAATCTCTTAAGTGATTCTCTTGGTAATTGCATGAGTAGTCCCATATTATCTTGTTCCATAGTAAAGTGGTTTGTTATCCTTATGGGCTCTGCTACTGAGCAACAACATATTATTAAAAAAATAAGAAAAGTTGATAGAAGCCTATATTATGTATACTAGATGCGTTATTAGCAACGCTACTAACTTTTTTTTTCTAGAATTCGATACACAAACTCAAGAATCAAAAGAAAAAGCAGAACAGTCCTTACAAACTATTCCTGAATTGCAAGATATTATCATAGAAACTAACAACAAAGCGAATGCCGCGCATGATACTCTCGAAGACGCACAAATAAATGCAGATTTGGCTTTAGAAAACGCAAATCAAGCAGATGATATAGCTAAAAATGCGTCCCTAAAAACTGAAAAAATCAAGAGTGATGCAGAAGATCTGCACCAAAATACTACTTTCTTAAGTGATGAAGCAGACTTGATGTATGATAGAGTGCTAAACACAGAAGCGGAACTTAGAAATTTATTAGAGGAGTCTAGGAGTAATAGCACTTTAGTGCATGATGCCAAGGAAAAGGTAATTGATTACACAATGGCTCATATGAATAAAAGAGAAGCAAATGCTTTTGCTTAAGTTTTTT
>MU183819.1:106806-159205 GCA_016904865.1 Pissodes strobi
ATCAGCAAGTTATTAGTGCATCTTCAGATCTAAAATTTTATTATCTAATGCACTTGTTCATTTTCAACATTTTTATCTAATTTAAACAATATATTTTTATCGCAGAGATGAGAGGCGACTGATATTCCATATTTCTTACAATTCTATCCCATCAATTCGGTAATATCTGGAAAATATCTGCAAAATAAGAATTTTGCAGGTTATCAAAGATTCTAGTTTATTCTAATTCAAACACCATTTGTTTTGTCTCATATGGTGGTGTATCGGGAAAAAGAGGTCCGAAAGGAGGAGTTATTCGAGATCCATGATAGCTTCCGACCGTTAACTCTGTCTGGACCTTAAAAATTGTCGACGTCCATTATTATTAGAGGTCCGTGGAAACGAGGACATGAATGAGTTTAGCTTTCGTATATTTGGTAGGGTTAATATTCTCTAGATGCTAGAGGTAGATAGACTTCAGATACCTTTCGCATTTTTCTTGACTCCGTTTGGAATCTAATCACAAACTTCAAGAAACAAAATGAAACTAAATTGAATGTTTCAAAATAAAAAAGAGTAGAGTGTAACAACACGTAATAGAAGCGAATACTTGTTTACCGATTTAATAAGCGAGAAGGAGAGAGAGGGAGTGTGTGAGAGTCATATACTTTATCTCTCTTTCGAGACGAATATTTCAAAGCTTGTGATGCGGCCTTGGAAAATCACTCTCATGAACCATAAGTTGGGTTCTCACATCAAACTCATCCTCGCTTTGGTTTCCATCAACGAACGGCCGGTTTTCGTAATATGGCAGCATCTTTAACACGGCCGTAACATTTCCCTTTACCAGTTAAATATACCAATGATCTATTGTCCTTACTATCACTACCACTCATTTTGTTACTTATAGCAACAGATATTTTTAAAAATTGCAACACGTGAACGCGGAAGTACATTGGCGCCGTAATATCACGCCACATTTTCTGTGGCGAATTCCTAGATGGATTTTCTAAAATAACGTATTTCTTTCTATAGCATTTAAATAAATAAATAACTATATGTAATATGGTAATGATATCATGCATGTGTATTTTAAAATAAACTTAGTAGCCTAAATAAGGCCGTTTGAACCCTGAATTTATACACCATATTTCACGGAAAGAATATCCTGTTTTTTGTTATTTGACGAAACAAGCCCCTGGGAAAAAACTTCATTTATATTTCTTCTGAATAGTCTGTATATTTATTGATTTATTCTACTATACATAGGTTGGCAGAGCTGGTAAGGATACGCACTCAGCTCAGGCGAGAGTTGCTGATTTACTGAATGATGTAGAAAGCATAATTACTGAACTACACAATACCCCAGATATAAGCGATGGAGAACTGACACGGCTAGAAGAAGAAATCCGCAAAACTGAACTTCAACTGAAAGAAACCAGACTAGAAGAACGATTGGAAGAGTTACAGAAGCAGCATAAATCCCAAAATGACTTAATCGAGAGTTATAAGAAGCAAATCATAATTCTTCAGGAAGATGTTAATAATGTTGAGGAGATAGTTAATTCATTACCCGATGATTGTTATAAGAGGGTGGAATTAGAACCATAAAAAAACTATTAGAAACTATTAGATATATTTTGTGATAGCACTATTTCAGCAAAATATTTTTAAGTGAAAGGCAGAGTTTTTGTAATTAATTCTTTTTAAGTACTAGGTAGTATAGCCAATAGCTAATGAAAATTAACATGGGATATTTTTTACTACCAAATTATTTTACTTTCTTGCAATAATTAGTACATTACTCTAAATGAGTCATTGACTTATAACATACCTTGCTTAACACCCTTTTTTAGTGGTGAATTTTCACGGATTATCATATTTGGACTTTCGGACGAATTTGTAATTAACGGCAATTGAATTGGAACCATCAATGAAAATCCAAATAAAGAAAACAATTTACTTATCGCAAATTTTTAAATTATCGGAAATTATGGGAAAAAGGAACAGGCGAAAATATGCCTATTGGATATACAGTAAATATTTTCCCATTTTTCTTCTCTTCTGGGAGCTCCTCCGGCAACTTACTGCTCTCGTCCATTTAACCTAAAATATTTCAAAACTCTTAATACTAAAGAAAACGTATTTTCTAGCACCATAAATATTTCTCGGACATGGGCGCCTGCAGAGGGAGGCAGTGGACCCCTTCCCCATCCCCTCATGGAATATTAAAATAACGCTTAGTTAAAAGTAGATTTGAAATTCCCGCCCCGAAATTTATCCTAACGGCGCCCATGTTCTTGGTATATTTTGCCGAAGTAATTAAATGCTTAGATGCCCCAAATATGTTGTTAAGCATGTAATTTCATATTTACATCAAACATTTTTTGTGTGGTAATAATAATATCTTCGAAATCCATTTTAATTTTCTTAACGGGTAGATATTTACAAATTGCCGATATGCTCAGGCCTCAAAAGACATTACATAAGAATATTTTTCGTATGCATTTCTGCCAAAGAAAATTCTATATCCTTAATTTGTTGTATTAATTTCATCCGTTTTTTGTAGATTTAAGTTTGCATAACCATGTTATAGACTGACTTATGTTTTTAAATGTGTGCGTTTGAAAATTAATTGATATTTTATACTTTTATATTTAAGATTAGATACTTTATAAATAAAGTAATACGTTTTAAGTACTAGTTCTTTTCATTTCAACCAGTACTGGAAGTTTCTTATTATTGTGACTCGAATAACCCAAACTATCCAGATGAGGCTCATTTGAGAGGCTCTCTGTTCTGTAAGTGTAATATCTGAAAACAGAACTGGATCTAGTGCGTCCAATCATATTTGAATTTTTCCGTATGAAGAGCAAGGAAGCAAAACCTCAACCACCTGCTACGTGAAAAAAAGTGATTCTATAAGCATTTAAAATTATACAGTTTTTCTTCGTATCGCTGTTTAAACTCTATCAAATACACATGTAATACCACATCAAAGCTATATTGAATTATTATAAGTTATCATGAATGTATTTGAACGTTTCTCAATTTAAACCTTACTTCCCGTCATTTTGTTAACAGAAAGCTGATGAATTGCATTTCTGTTTCTACGCCGCACTAAAGCTAGATGGAAATAAACCACTTTTTCAAATTTTGAAGTATAAAGTGACACTTTTCCAAATTTAGTAGCATTATCGAACAACTTACTTTTCGTAACCAGTTACAAAAAGTAAAAGATTTCGTAACTGGTGACGAAAAAACACATTTCATCTTCAACTAGAAAATACAGAAGCAAAAACAAATCAAAATTAATAATTTAATACAAGTGGAACTAATTGACTTCATGTACAACAGAGCTTGTACTTGATTCCCCGATAATATTAGTGGCAATATTTTTCTTATTCTCTATATAATTTTACACATAACCTTCAGCTACAAGATTGGATTTCCAGCCTTCATGTTGTTTGTGTTTTCAAATGTCGGCTCCGGACTCCGGAACCTGCTTAAAAATAGCAGATGATCTCCTAAAGTAGTGTTCAGTAAATAAAACAGGATTTAACAGTTTCAAAAATATCTCAATCATTTTCGGCATGCTACCAATAGTATTAATTCCAGCAGGTTGAACGCAACCAGCATTAGGTATTATAATTTAACGTAAAACCGATCAGAAAGAAAAGATAAAACTTAATTAACTATTTTCTTCAATTTATTTTTATTATTCCTATTGCAATCGGAAACGGTATCACTTTATTTCTTTCTTTTTGCTTTTCTAAACTATACCAATTATTGTCCTTAATTTACAAAAGCTTTCAATTATATTTAAGGGCTAAGAATTATCTTTATTTTTTTTTTGGTCAAATTAGGAACTATGCCTTGGTATTTTCGAAATTATGTGCCATAGTGGTATGATAGCCGAGGGTAGCACGTGATTTAGTTTAAATTGTTTCAACAATTTGTTTTAAAAAAATATTTTTAATTGTTTCAAAAATAAATTAGGATTGAGCTAGCTCACCAATAAATAAAACAAATTAAGTTTCAAATTAGATCGCCAATAGAGAACATTCAAATAAAATAATAACTTTATATTATTAAACAAAATTTAAATCGAAATCCAACTTTCAAGAAATAATGCCCGAACCGCGTCTAAAGTTAAAACATTTTTGGCTAAGAAAAATGCACAACAAAAGGACCTATCATAAGCCTTATTAAAATAAAATAACTTACTATTGGAATATAATCCAAATAAGTTGCATTGTGTTTAACTTCACAAGATTCGAAATCCAACTTAAATCGCGGTTATAATTTACAATTTTTGGGTTTTTTCGACTGCAAACCAAAACTAACTTTACGGAAGATCAATCACTAGTTGCACGCTTCAAAAACAGGTCCCCCCAAACTTTGTTCTAAAGAGAAAACCATAGGTCAGGGGGCGTTTGTATTAAGAATATTCCACGAACAAAGCCAATTGGATTGAAATGCAAAAATCATGTTCTCCAATTTTAATTACCGTAATTTGGTCTAGATCGGAATGTAAAAAGCATGTAGTAACCAACTTTAATAGGGTAATTAATATCGGAATTTAAAAGACATGTACATAATGTTAATAGGGTAATTCAAATTAAAATTTAAAACACGGCGGTATTGGAATTCACAAAACATATGAAAATGCTGATTGCCATATTAAAATTTTCGGCAAAGTTTTAAGTGCTCTTAGTAATAACATTTTTAATAGCTGCAGGTGCAGAATCCAGATTTTATTGAAGAAAACAGGTCGTAGAAGTTGGTATAAAAGCGTATGTTGGGGTTTGGAACCTTCGGCAACATGCACTAAAACAGAGAGTTTTATCCACAATACCGAAACAGACTATTTGCACTCGACGCGCGTTTCGCTAACCATGTTAGCATCATCACGACAAAATTAAATATAAAATTAAAATCTACCTACCTCCCTTTTATACTACTGTTTGCTCAATCAAGCGGATCTAAAAAGAACCAATCCTGGAATCCCACTAGTCACGCTGGATTAACCAATACAATGGACTATACGGAATAGGCCCTCTATCTCTATTTAAACTATTCTTACTTTTAATATTTTCCATACTTTCGTATGCGTCTAATAATCAGTTAGGTTATGAATTAATTTTATTTTTTTTATTGTTATTCTATAATTATTATCAAAAGCATGCTCGGCAACACTTGATTTTTCTATTCTACCATACTTTAAATGAGCTATATGCTCTTTGAATCTCGTTTATATAGATCGTCTAGTTTGCCCAACATATTTTTGGTTACAATCCATACATCCAATTTCATATATTCCACTTCTTTCTAACATTTCCATTTTGTCCTTTGGACCACCTAATAGTTTCTTAATATTAAACTGAGTCTGGTATACTAATTTTAAACCTACTTCCTTAAAAACCCTTTCGAGCCCTCTGGTATACTGAAGATTATTACGGTCTCGAAACATATTTTGTATTTTCATCCTGATTAACGAAAGAAGTGGAATCACGAATGGTCTTTCTAAACAAATGCCTATTAATTAGTCTGTTTATTAAATTAGTATTGAAACCATCAACTTCCGCTATATTCCTCATTGTTTCCTTTTCCTTATTAAATCTTTCTCTGCTAAGAGGAAAGTTAACCATACGGTGCCGGTGTATTAAAAAATGAAAGCTGGCCATTTTATATTCGTCGCAGTGGAAGGCAATAGGATCGTCAACTTATAATATATCCAAGTGCCTAGCAAACCAGTTTGAAAATTTACCTATAAAACAACAGAATTCATGAGTACTAAATTCCTTAGATTTCATAAACAAAATTAAAGATATGATTCTTAATGAAGGTGAAATTTTAATCTCGTTTGATGTTAGTTCATTGTTCCCTAGTGTACCAATCCCACAGACCTTGCAATGCCTTGGTCAATTACTTGAGATGAATAGTTTTGATAACGAAATCAAACAAGAATATTCAACTTTAATCAAACTTTGCATGGATCAAATTTATTTTCAATATAAAAATGACTATTACCAACAACTTGAAGGCACGGCAATGGGCAACTGTTTTTCGTCGTTCTTAGCTAATCTTTTCATGAGTAAATTTGAAAATAAAATCAGCCAGGTGTTCGAATGTTTTCCAAGGGTATGGTAGATACAGGTATGTGGATGACATTTTCGCGATTTTCGACACAAAAACCGCTAATATTGAAGATTTTGTAAGAAAACTTAACAACCGTTCCCCCACCATTAAATTTACTTATGAAGTCGAGAACAATGGCCAACTACATTTTTTTGATACTTTAGTGATTAGGAACGATATTAACACATAACAATTTGATATTTACAGAGAAAATAAATACTGCCACTAACCGATATATTCCTAATGACTCCTTCCACTGCGACCAACATAAAATGGCCAGCTTTAATTTTTAAGTACACCGTTATGGTTAACTCTCCTCTTAGCAGAGAAAGATTTAATATGGAAAAGGAAACAATTAGGAATATAGCGGAAGTTAATGGTTTCACTACTAACGTAATAAATAGACTAACTAATAGGCATTTGTTTAGAAAGACCATTCGTGATTCCACTTCTTTCGTTAATCAGGATGAAAATACAAAATATGTTTCGAGACCGTATAATCCTCAGCCCATACAGCACGTCCAATTCAAATTACGTCTCTACAAGATATACACTTGAGAAACAAAAGATGTTATGATGAAACTAATTGTTGATCTAGTGCTGACGTACACATATGAGATACACCTATGTTTATGTTGATAGAATTATGTGATATAATCTTTAATAATTGTATACCGTATGCACTTAAGATTCTAAACATTTTTATATAACGTAAAGAAAGACTATTAGAATGTTGAAATTTGACATCCGTACATGATGCCTACAAGGTTTAAATCATATGTATGTGTGATGCTTTATGAAATATGTGTGCCTACAGCAGACACCACGTAAAAGTGCAACATATACATATGATACAAATAACTATATATACACTCTTTAGTTCTGTCTTGTCGTGTCTATATTCGAGCAAGGAACAGTGCGCGCGCAAAGCGTCAGCCTGAGGATACCGACCATGTGTATCTCATGTGCCTTTTTTCCTCTATAGGAGTGGAAGAGCTGGCATTTTTATTTCATCATCTAGGAAGCTCCGGAAATGTTTGTGTGTCTTTGTAGCAGATTATAAGGTATAGTAGGATTTGGTTAATACTTTATTACTCCTAGGTATCAATATATTGGGGTTACAATGTTTAATAATATTGTATATCGTATATGCACCTAAAATTCTTAACATTTTTTTACACCTAATTGTTGATCTAGTACTGATGTACACATATGAGATACACCTTGTTTATATTGATAGAATTATGTGATATAATGCTTAATAATTTTGTACCGTATGCACTCTGGTTTCTGAGCATTTTTATATAACGTAAAGAAATATCATTAGAATGTTGAAATTTGACGCCCATACATGATGCCTACAAGGTTTAAGTCATATGTATGTGTGATGCTTTATGCAATATTTGTGCCTACTGCATACACCACGTAAAAGTGCGATATACACACATGATACAAAGAACTATATATATACACTCTTTAGTTGTGTCTTGTCGTATCTACATTCTACCATTCAAACATGGCGCAGTGCGCGCGCAAGCGTCAGCGTAAGCATACCGGGCATGTGTATCTCATGTATCCTCTTTCCTCTATAAGAGTGGGGTAGTACATCCACATCATATAGCAGCCATTTTTGTTTTATCTTTTGGGAAGACGCGGAAGTGCGTGTGTCTCTGTGCACTTTGAAACGGATTATAAGGTAAAGTAAGAATTGATAAATACTTTATTACTTCTAGGTACCATTAATATTGGTGCTACAATGTTTAATAATATTTATAACCCAAGCTAACCCTATGCACCTGATTCTTAACATATTTATACAACGATGGATCGTTGGAATGTCCGTATAGGTCCCGACATGATGCTTACAATGGTTTAATGTAATTTGCTGTATTTCCACCTAACATTTGTATGTAGCTATAATAACGTCAAGTTAATTGGGTCGTTAGAATTTTGAAATTCAAGGTTCGTACAGGATGCTGACAAAGTTTAAATCATTAGTTTGGTGCTTATGACTAAGTAAAATTTTGTGTATACACCACGTAAAAGTAATAGTACAGTGTAATAACATACACTCTGCAGTTGTGTGTTGTCGTTTCTACATTCGAGAGAGATGGAACAATGCCAGGGCAGAGCGTTAGCATGCTGGACATTTGTATCTCATATATATATATATGGTAGCAGGTAGTAGTTAGTCATTTTACCATTTGTAAAGTTCTGGGGTGGTATGCACTTTCTTATTATAGAATAGGCGGTCATGGAAATCCAGTAACGATTATCGCTACACTGATTTTTGATACAAAAAGTTTCAACACCCTTTGATGCATGTCAATTTAAGGTTAACTTTTTTTTCTCAAACCGTAACTGACCAATTTTATTATTTTTGAAATATTTTAAATCAGCCTAACGGTAGAAATATATCACGGAAATAGCAAACTAGAGTCTTGTTCTTTAATTTTGTCTAATTTTGTAAAGGAAATCGTGGAACTCATAAATAATGGAATTATAGGTTCAGGAATTACATATAAAATCGTAATGGATGCTTACATTTGCGATGCGCCGGCACCGGCACCGGATCGTTCATATATAGCTCAAAGGCCACACTGTGTATGGATGCTGTAGGAAATGCTCAATCAAAGGTCGTTGGGTATCACAGCGTATAATGTTCTTCACATTTACTTTTATTAAATTAGAGAGTGAACATCCTTCAGAGCATTTACAGTTACAATCATAACAATTGATCTTTTGTGCTCAACTTATAGGTACTTTTTTGTATTATTGCAGTGACTCTTTATGAAAGACGCTTGTCCAAAATCCAATTTGCCAAATTTGAACTCCAAAACGACGCGTCGTGGTCTGGGAATGGTTACGACAAGCAACCAACCGACTGGAGGTGCTTTTAGTTACTTCGTTTCAAAAAATGAAGAATGGCTGAAAAGAGAGCCGCTGAGCTGCAACAAAGGCTGGCAATGTATAGCATAAGATATATTTGCGTTTTTACTATGTTATTTGAATATTTTCAATACATTTTAATATTCTTGTAAAAGTTCTGTCATTTTCTAGTGTTTTCCTACTTCTGTTTTCTGGTGCACCAAAATTGATAGCGTTCCGTAGTAGTAACTATATAAAGTGAGCGGCTAAAATATGAAACAAATTCGTTTAAAAATCAGGTTTTTTTTTTTGAAAAATGCTCCAACACTTCCATTTTAATTTTTTGATCTACTTTTTTGCTCTAAAAAGAAATTATGCAGGTTGTGTCAAAAAGCAGAATTATGCAAAATTAGATTTAACAAAATAGTGTTTCATTTAAAAAAAATTTGTTTGATATCAAATCTACTTTTTTGACACACCTTGTATATTTTCTTTTTGATGGAAAAAAAGGAACAAAAATTATAATTGACGTGATCGAGCATTTTTCTGAAACGTCAATACCTGATTTTTAATTGAATTTGTTCTATATTTTAGCCGCTCTTTGTATATTATGTGGAAAGAAAAAAAGAACAATTTTAAAGTAACTTTTCATCAGATAGATACTTCAGGAAAATGAAAGTTTCACTGTCCGCTCTTTCGTTCTCAAAAAACCATAATATTAATTATTTTTTTAAAATACCTGTTTTGAGAACGAATAAAGGTCAGGAGGCAAAACTTATTTTCCTGAAGTAGCACATGAAATAGTATATTATTTTATATGGAGGAAAAGTAATACTTTTCATGGCGCGCTCGTGTTTAACAGCCGAACGGAGTGAGGCTGGTAATTGAGAGCAAGCCATGAAAAGTAACTTTTCCTCCAAATAAAATATGCTGTTTTTTCTTCAAATGTCGACAAATTAATGCAAAAAGTCTCTTTTTAATAGTAATAATTATTATTATTAAAGATAAGTGGGTTCGCAAGGCGGCTTAGACCGGTGCGGTGTCGGTGAATAGGCTCAGGTTGTTGCTATAGTAATGTAACATAAAGCTGTCAGTGGACACTGTCAACAATAATTATATTTTTAAAATTGCGTGTTCGATTGCGTTTTAATTCCGTATTGATAAGCAGTTATTGGGTAAGTTCGATTAAATAATAACCAATTTGTTCCTAAATTAGTGATTTTTAGAAATGCAGTCACACATTGAGTGATAAATACAAATTTTAGTTTAATAACTCTTGAGTTGTTGACGCTTATTTTGATGTTTGTTTGTATTGTATCTATGTTGCTATGATAACACTTTTACCTCCGCCGGCGGAAAAGTGAAAAGTAAAGCTCCGGCGGAGGAAAAACGAAACTTCACTGCCGCCTACACAGTCGAGTAATGACGGATTTACTGACGTTTGAAGAAAAAATTGGTTTGTTTGACACGGCGTATACATGGGGCGACGGAGCTACATATACACGGAATAGTATATTTACGTTCAAATTGAGAAGGACAAAAGCCATGTGTAAGCAGAGTTTAAGCATAATACACAATCACTGTGCACCCGATAACACACTGTGGATCACTTAAAGATACACGGAATAGTATATTTACGTTCAAATTGAGCGGGACAAATGTCATGTGTAAGCATAATAAACAATCACTGTGCAGCCGATAGCACACTGTGGATCACTTAAGTTGTGTATATGTAAATGGTATACTGTGGCTACATTGTGAGGCGGACGTTTAACCTTTGTGCATACGTGTGTACCTGAAATGTGTAAACGTAGCACATTTACATCGT
The DNA here is from genome assembly GCA_016904865.1 of Pissodes strobi. Classification (NCBI taxonomy): domain Eukaryota; kingdom Metazoa; phylum Arthropoda; class Insecta; order Coleoptera; family Curculionidae; genus Pissodes; species Pissodes strobi. Next base: position 117,623 of record MU183819.1, read on the forward strand.
AGAATTGTGTAACCCTGTGTCTGCATCTAGATACATCGTCACAATGCGAACACATCGTAATCTTGATTTGGTGTGCTGTATGGGAGTATACTAGAGGACTCGAAAAGGTTTTTAAGGAAGTAGGTTTAAAATTAGTATACCAGACTCAGTTTAATATTAAGAAACTATTAGGTGGTCCAAAGGACAAAATTGAAATGTTAGAAAGAAGTGGAATATATGAAATTGGATATATGGATTGTAACCAAAAATATGTTGGGCAAACTAGACGATCTATACAAACGAGATTCAAAGAACATATAGCTCATTTAAAGTATGGCAGAACACAAAAATCAAGTGTTGCCGAGCATGCTTTTGATAATAATCATAGAATAACAATACAAAATTTAAAATTAATTAATAATATAACTGACAGGATATTATCAGACGCATATGAAACTATGGAAATTATTAAATGTAAGAAGTAGATTGGCAACCTATGTTCGACCACAGTTTCGGTCATTTTTACATGTAAATCTCCATAAGAAAATCTAAGGTCCATTGTGGTCATTTTTGTTCCCAAGTCGCCGACTGGAGCTATACTTATTTCTCAACCATCCTCGGAATCTCGGCCATCAATCATCGGAACCTCTCAGAGCCTCTCGGCCATCCCCGGAAATACCTAAATTAATAAAAAATCTTGGAGTACTGCGGGGATTGAACCACGAACCTTCGGCACGCGGGACTAGTAACCTACATCTAGACCACCAAGACATAGAGGCATGGTTTTGAAACAGCGTATATAGGACGCATTCGGAGAAATTTGTATAGCTGATGCCATTGAAATATATATTACAAGGGAACTATAGTTTTAGGGGTAAATCTAATTTGTTGACCATCTAAAAATCATGTTGACCAGTCCCTTTTGCAGAAGGTATGGCGACCAAATTTCCTACATAGATGTTACTCGATAAGACGCTTCTGCTACCACCCCTAACTACCCCCCAAGCCCCTCCGGAATTCCACTTCCCCTTGCACATTTTAATAAAAAGTGTTGACCGCCCCTTTTCCAAGAGCCCAGAGGCACCCAATTGCCCACGATGATGCTACCCGATAAGACGCTTCTGCCCCCCCCCCAGGCTCCCCCAACCCCCCCCCCCCCCCCCAGAATTGCACTTCCCTCTTGAATATTTTAATAAAAACATGTTGACCAACCCTTTTCCAAGAGCCCAGAGACAACCAAATTGCCTGCGATGATGTTACTCGATAAGGCGCTTCACCTACCACCCCTAACTACCCCCCAACCCCTTCCATAATTACACTTCCATCTTGCACATTTTAATAAAAACGTGTTGACGACCCTTTTCCAAGAGCCTAGAGGCACCAAATTGCCCACGGTGATGCTACTCGATAGGACGCTTCTGCTACCACCCCTAACTAGCCCCCAGCCCCCTCCAGAATTACACTTCCCTCTTGCACCTTTTAATATAAACGTGTTGGCCGACCCTTTTCCAAGGGCCTAGAGGCACCAAATTGTTTAAGATTGTGCTATTCGGTAAGACGCTTCTGCTACCACCCCTAACTAGCCCCCAGCCCCCTCCAGAATTACACTTCCCTCTTGCACTTTTTAATATAAACGTGTTGATCGGAAATTTGGTGCCTCTAGGCTCTTGGAAAAGGATCGGTCAACACGTTTTTATTAAAATGTGCAAGAGGGAAGTGTAATTCTGGAGGTATAAAAGTATGGTTATGTAGGTACTGAAAAATACTTTTTTTCTGTGTATAAAAAATATTGAAAAAATGATCAGTATACAGGGAAAACCAAAAAGTTATTTTTTTTTCAATGGAACATCCTAATTATATTAATTTATTTTTCGATTCCTCGTAAAATTCTAAGCATATTATATCTATCATGTTATACCTCTAAAGTTAGTAGTTTCACAGCTATAAACAGTTGGAAATCGGTACTTTGGCTACTTTTCACCTTGGTAGCAAGAAGATCATTAGAGATGTAGTAAAATAAATTTCACATTCCTATCTTAACTTTACAAGAGCTATCTGACGGTGCTAACTGGCAGGCGGTACCATGGGTACCAAATCTGGGATCTCGGTAGGTACCATCAGATAGCTCTTGGAAAGTTAAGATAGGAATGTGAAATTCATTCTATTCCATCTCTAATGATCTCCTCGCTACCAAGGTGAAAAGTAGTCAAAGTATCGATTTTCAACCGTTTATAGCTGTGAAACTGCTAACTCTAGAGGAACATCATACATAAAATAATATACTTAGAATTTTACGAGAAATCGAAACATAAATTCATATATAGGGGGTTCCATTGAAAAAAAATAACTTTTTGTTTTTCCCTGTATACTGATCATTTTTCCAATATTTTTTATACGCAGAAAAAAAATATTTCTCAGTACCTACATAACCATACTTTTAATTTTTTTGAGACACTTAAAATAAAAAAGTTAAAGTGGGGCGACATTATGGGGGATCACCCTGTACATCTTCGTCAGTTCCTCCATGCAAGCAAATTGTTTTCGTTTAGAATCACAACCTCCTTGCGTTCTCTGTAATTTGGGCTTAGATTTGGTAGTTTGGAAAAAATATCAGATCAGAAAAATGGCAAGACAACTGACAATAAAAAAATTAGGTTATAAAGAAGACGAACAAACAATAGAATAGAAACAAGACATTTGCAATAACTCTAAATGTAACAACAAAGTAAAGTACAGCAGTATTTTAATAATGTCGATCTTAATACTGAATAGGTACTGCTTGACAGTAATAAAGCAAACTGCGATAACTCTCTATTCAATTCAATTGGCTGGTTTTAAAAAGCGCCACTTGTCGCTATAATAGGTTCAGCGCAACAAATGATGGAATCTTGAATGGTCCGGTGAGATGCAAATATCGAGGAGCGAGATTTCAGTTCATAGCGCAGATGTGGATGAGAGGCGCGTGATTGGCTAGTTACGTGAGGTGCCGCATGTCTTCTCGATGCAACTACTTGTTTGCAAGTCAGCAGATGGTCTAGGGGTCTGCATGGTTAGCCTTCACTTCGGCGACCCGGGTTCAAATCTCGTCGGTTTTGGTTTTTTTTAAGCAAACAGTTTTTTCTGGATTTTTGGGTTTTTCTTGGGTATGGCTTGGGTTCGCACTTGGTTAGTTTCCTTTTCTTAAGCCCCGAAGCGAGCGGAGCGCCATATACTTGCCAATTGCAGGTATTTAAATCGCATGTATTCACAAGTGCACTACGAACTAAAATATATATAAGCGATACCACGAAGAGAAAAGTGTATAGAAAAGCAGTGAGAAATTGTAAATAATGTATATATAACTTTACCTTGATAATATACTGCATTGGTCGCAAGTAAGAATCATTCCAGCCCATACAGGACAGCCAACCGATCAACTTAATACTGTAAAGGGTTATTTCGAGGTTTTAATATGGCAATTATGATCACGCGGTCAGCGAGAAAGCGAGGCAGAGGCAGAAGGCGAATATATTCGCGGAAACACATGCAAGCTGCTGTATATCCACTATAATACGGCTTTTGTTAAATATATCCTGGTTTTTAGTTAGATAGATAAAGCAAAATATATATTCATGCTAGACCGAGGACCACACGAGGCGAGCCCGTAAGAACAGGGTGCCGTCCGAGTTTAGTATTCATGCCTTGTTGTCTCTGTTCATGCTACACATACCGACCGTCGGGGTGTGTAGCATGAATACTAAACTCGGACGGCATCCTGTTCTTACGGGCTCGTCTCGTGTCGTCCTCGGTCTAGCATGAATAGACCTTATATCGTAGAAAGTGCGGAAAAATACGGGCACGTATTATAACAAGTAATATTTCAGTTTTCGCATGGCCCTCCGCTCGTTACGGGGGCTCAAGAAAAGGAAACTAACCAAGTGCTAACCATAACTAACCCAAGACATACCCAAAATCAAGAAAAAACTGTTTAGAAATATAACCTAAAAAAAACCCTAGACCATCTGCGGACTTACAAACAACCGGTTGCATCACGAAGACATGGAAGTCAACGTAAGGGAGGAAGTGATTCAAGAAAGGAAGGGTCGGTGGTCCGCCGCTAGCGCTAGACTCTAATCCTTGATTAGTTCAGAGTCGCTTTCCAGCTGAACAAATGTTCGGGCTTTAAGCTATGTGGTTGAAGCACGAGCGCTTCGAGCACAACTGAAAGGGAACTATATGCTGCCATTATTCGAGGCGTTTTTGTTTATTTATGCCTCTATTTAATCTGTTTTGCTTTTCTTTGGGTTTTCTCTTTCTTTTGTGAATGGTTTTAATCGTTTCAATTAAATAAAATTGTTGAGAGCTTGTTAAAAACTTAAAAATTAATCCAGCTATTCCAAATTAGTGGAGGTGGATTAAGAAACTAATTGGTAGCTAATTAGTAAGATAACTAAGATAGAAGGAATCAATCGGCTTAAATATTAGTTAAATATATGTTATTTCATTACAGCTTTGTTATGTATTTAATCTTTATAATAACAATAATAACAAAACAACCAAACTTTACCAAACCAAACAAAACTACATGACCTATAAAACGTTTTTGTGCTTCAAGTACGAAATATCCGCCAGGTTCTTCAGAGGCAAGGGGAAGTAACCTATAATACGATCCTTTACAGTCCTACGCCACTATACTATATAACACGCTTCTGATTGGTGGGATTTACGTCACTTTAAGGCTGATTTTCACATGTCGGTCGTGCACCGACTGTGCACCTCCCGTGTCGTTTTTACTGTACAGGGTGGCTCGAATTCGTGTCTATGTATGGGGAACTCGAAAACCGTCAGAGATACAGTGTCGGTCAAATTAAGGCAAAATTGCGCATTTAGGTGCCTAACAATATGCCGTTTAGAAAGTTTTAAAATTCCGAGTATTTACGGAGATATCCGGAAAAAACCGCAATTTTGAAAAATCGTTTTATTTTTTTCCTGGGCTTATTTAAAAACGGATTTCAAATCTAATTACACTTTTGCATTGCCACTTTTTCCGCTCTATCCAATCATGATATCCAGTTTGAAATCCGACGTTTCGTCTTCAAGGGATCATCATCAACTTTCTTTTTTTAAATACAAACTGTAATTTTTTTATCGTTTTTCAGATGGTATTGGCGTTATTAATATGAGTATGTGTTTTTATTTTTTTTTTCTTTTTTTTTATTTTTACTATTTTTTTATTATTTTTATTTCATATATTTTGCTTTGGCGTGATTTTATATAATTTAATTTAATATTCTCGAAAGAAATAATTTTACTATTTTTTATTTTTAATACGCTCCAATTTTCCACTTAATACAAAAAACAAAATAAAATATTTTTATAGAATATAAATATTTCAAAAGTACCTATCTTAAAATGTTTAAAATTACGCCAGAGCAAAATATATAATTTAAAAAATAATAATAAAAATAAAAAATAAGTAAATAAAAAAAATAAAAAAAAAAATAAAATCACATAATCATATTAATAAAGCCAATATCATCTGAAAAACGATAAAAAAATTAAAGTTCGTATTTAAAAAAAGAAAGTTAATGATGATCCCTTGAAGACGAAACGTCGGATTTCAAACTGGATACCATCATTGGATAGAGCGGAAAAAGTGGCAATGCAAAAGTGCAATTCAATTTGAAATCCGTTTTTAAATAAGCCCAGGAAAAACATAAAACGATTTTTAAAAATTTCGGTTTTTTCCGAATATCTCCGGAATTACTCGGAATTTTAAAACTTTCTAAACGGCATATTGTCAGGCACCTAAATGCGCAATTTTGCCTTAATTTGACCGACACTGTATCTCTTACGGTTTTCGAGTTCCCCATACATAGACACGAATTCGAGCCACCCTGTACATCAAAACATTAGGAGTGGGCGACCGCAACACGGTCGTAGCACAGTCCTTTACGTGTAAATGTAAATAAGGGCTTCAGTGCGTTTTATACAGAACATACAATTTTATGATGTATAGTGAAAACGACGCGGTAGGTGCACAGTCGGTGCATGATCGACATGTGAAAATCAGCATTTAGAGTACTGTTAACTCTTAACGCATCGCCCTCCGCTCGCTTCGCTCGCTCCGGGGTGCAACTAGACGAAACTAACTGAAACTAACCCAAATTTACAAAAAGAGACAAACATAACCTCAGAAAAATAAAGCAAACATGTGTTTGCCCCGACGGAAATTGAACGAGGGCCGCGAGATTTCAGTTCATAGTGCAGTTGTTAGCTAGTTACGTGAGGTGACGCATGTTTTCGCGATACAACCAGTTGTTTGCAAGTCAGCAGATGGCAGATGGTCTAGGGGCACGGTCACCAAGTGACCGTGGTCTAGGGCTCCGCATGGTTAGCCTTTACTTCGGCGACCCGGGTTCAAAATGTTAATATCCTATTGGTTTTGTTTTTTTAAGTAAACAGTTTTTTCTTGATTTCTTGGGTATGGCTTGGGTTAGCATTTGGTTAGTTCCCTTTTCTTGAGCCCCGGAGCGAGCGGAGGGCCATATACTTGCCAATTGCGGGTCTTTAAATTGCATGCATTCACAAGTGCACTACGAACTGAAATATCGTACGCGGAACGTCCACGTTCCAATCGCAGAATCTGACCACTAGACCATTTAGACCTGGTAGAATAAACAATAAACTGACTCGACCGTAGATAAAGTGAAAGTGACGTTATTCCACTAATCAGAAGCGACTAATATAGCATAGTGGTGTATTACTATAAAGGATGTTAAAAGGCTGCTGAGCCAATAGGTACAGGAAACTCTAATTTCCTTATTTCCAGGCACTCGTTGAGATCTCACCACGTTCGGCTGTATTTATGTCTGGGGACAGCCCCGCAACTTTGAGCCGTCAATTGTTTTCATCATGAGCATTATAAGATCCTTTACACAAATAGTGCACTATATAAAAATCGGCCTTTCCCATTGGTCGATCCGCATGGCCCTCCGCTCGCTTCGCTCGCTACGGGGGCTCAAGAAAAGGAAACTAACCAGGTGCTAACCCAATCTAAACCAAGACATACCCAAAATCAAGAAAAAAAGCTGTTTAGAAACATAATCTTAAAAAATAAATAAAAAAAAGCAACGGGGTTCGAACCCGCGTTTTCCAGGTGAGACCCAACGATCTAAACCTCTACACCAGAAGAGCTCTTGATATAAATTGATTGCATCACGCAGACATCTCGTAATACGAGATGGATCGACCAATAGGAGAGGTCGATTTTTACATAGTGCACTATTTGTGTAAAGGATCTTTAAATGCTCATCATGATTCATGATGCAAACAATTGACGGCTCAACGTTGCGGGGCTGTCCCCAGACATAAATACAGCCGAACGTGGTGAGATCTCAACGAGTGCCTGGAAATAAGGAAATTAGAGTTTCCTGTACCTATTGGCTCAGCAGCCTTTTAACATCCTTTATGGTAATACACCACTATGCTATATTAGTCGCTTCTGATTAGTGCAATAACGTCACTTTCACTTTATCTACGGTCGAGTCAGTTTATTGTTTATTCTACCAGGTCTAAATGGTCTAGTGGTCAGATTCTGCGATTGGAACGTGGACGTTCCGCGTGCGATATTTCAGTTCGTAGATAGATAGATATTTATTGGTAATATACACAAAGTGTTTTTACAAGTCATTACAATGCTAACAGTATAACTTACTTAATAAAGATAAAATTAAAATTAATAATACAAAAACATTTAATTTTTTTTAAAACAAACATCAATCTTAAAAGTAATAAATAAAATTATCCACAAATAACAATAAAATTACACAGATCACAAAGACAGAGTGATAAAATACTAAAAAATAAACAGTTATATAAAATATATATGACAATAAAATGTATGTATGTAGTGCTGCACTACATGCTTTTCATCTTTGACAAGGGATTCCATTGTCAAAGGTTTCCATATACTTCGCGATACAACCACTACAACCACTCGTCTCTATTCTGTATGTGCTCTGGTGGTCTAGAGGTCTGCATGGTTGGCCTTCCTTCACTTCGGCAACGTTCAATCCCCGTCGTTTTTTTTATTTTTTTTAAGGTTATATTTCTAAACAGTTTTTCTTGATTTGGGTATGTCTTGGGTTAGCACCTGGTTAGTTTCCTTTTCTTTAGCCCCCGTAGCGAGCTAAACAGTTTTTTTCTTGATTTTGGGTATGTCTTGGACTAGCACCTGGTTAGTTTCCTTTTCTTGAGCCCCCGTAGCGAGCGGCGGGCTATGCGAAAAGTGAATTTAGGCAACTCACATTACTCTGCTCAGAGTTGTAGCGCTGTCCCTAGATTCTTGTTCTCAGGAAAGGTGACAGGTGACATTGACAAATTAAATAATAAAATAGTTTAACATAATTTTGATAGGATAATCATTCTATAAATAAAATATTAACACAAAACTGGCCCTTAGTTTCTCTAAAACAACAAATATTAGAAAAACATCCAACGAAAATGAGCAATTAAGCAAGCACATTCAGAGTAGGTATGTCAGTGCATGTGACAATGAAAAAAACTGGAAAATGTGAATAAAGTGCCCTGTGCCAGTGTCAAGCAATTAATTCACTTTGTATAATTTGGTTTTTAGTGTTGTTGCGGTCAAAGTGCCAGGAAATATCGCAATTCGTTTGATTTGCTAATTCGCTAGAGCTTTTTTTTAGTTGCCTGCTTGATAAAGAATATTTACAGAAACTGGCTAAACAATTTCAGAGAACTGATAAGCCGATTCAATTCAACATGATATGGTCATCCTGCTTATTTTATGCATGGTTTGTGTATTTGCTTGACTATGTAGGAGCTGTAATGTGAACTGTCTTGTTTCCTCTTAACTTTTTGTTAAAATATTTTTAACAATGCAGTCTTGCGTTGGATTGGAAGGTCGAAATATGGGCTCTGTCTGGAAGAGGCTGCAGAGAGTTAACAAACGAGCTGCCAAGTTTCAATTTACTGTGTCATACCATCAGCTGTCTGTGGATTTTACTTCTAAATGGTAAGTGTTCAAATTGTAATCCCATTGGAATGGCAATAAATTATTGTTTAAGGAACCCACACTTGGTATCGAATGATAAAAATACCTAGGTATTAAGTAGGTAGGCAGTAAGTTTCTAGATTATAAGTTAATCATTTCCATTAACTACTGAGTAATTTATTTTTCTTGTGAATATTTTATATCAAGTTAATAATGTAATTCAAATCAAGGGTCTTGTGACATATAGATATCTCCGATTCTGGAAAGAAACAATGTTCACTAGAAAGGGGGTATCTTCTGTACTAGTTTAAGCCAAAACAAGTGGCACATTTGAGCTGAAAAAAACCTCTTAAGTTCAAGTTTCGACACTTGACAGAAATTGGCAGAACCACTTCACAAAAGCTCTAAAAATATAGGCAATACATACCTGAAATTTAATTCATAAGTGAAAATAATAATTGGGACACATTTGCATAGAACAAGGGGCTCTGTCTGTGTGTATGTTCTGCTTATGTGGAGACATTCTGTGCACACTGCTAGTGTTTGGTCTGTAGAAGGGAGCAGTGTGAATCATTACTGCGTCTCACTATAGGCATGATTCTAGACCTCATTTTCGCTAGCTTAGGATTTTTACTATTCCTTAACCGTACAGCTGTCAGTTTTGTATTTGTATTTAATAATAAACATAAATATGGGACTGTTCTGGTGTCATATAAGCACTTTCGATTTTTAAGCTTCTTTTAGGTTCAATGGAAAAATTACTTTAAATGGGATACATTAACGAAAAAAAATTGCAGATGAAGCACATTTTTGCAAAATAAATTCCAAATAAAGATTAAAATTTAAAGCGCACATTTTGCTAATAACCACAATTCCGGAACACTTTTTCCTAAGGTATGGCCCCAGAATGTTAATAACAACAACATAAAGCTCCTTTTCTTAAAAACCATAAATAAAACTGTTTTTTTGCACTTTAAAATTATAATATTTCTGGCGCAAACGTCAACATGACACTATTTCTTAAACTATGATTATCTATCTAGGTTAGCTTAGCACGGATCAGCTGTCATAGGCATAGGGTAGAGTAGAGTATTGTTTACTCATGATAACAGCAATACAATCAGCTTTTCAGATGTCAATAAAAAATTCAAATTCAAATATATATTACAGTTAATAAATACATAAAGCATTTTTACTGATGTCAGGAAAAAAATACAATCATAAAATTTTAACTAATAAGTTATTAACAATTTTAAAAAACAATACATCTTAAGCTATATTCTCGGCTATATTAAAATTTCACTACAACACCAATCAAGACAGTTTACTTAGCATGCATAGAATAAAATAACAGAAAATTCACTTACAAAACAGAGTGAATGATTATAAAACACAATAAAATTAACAAAGGCAGGTCAATATGCTATATCACAGAAAATGATGCATCAAGGAATTCATCCACACTAAAGAAAGCTTGTGAAATGAGAAATGTTTTAATTCTTAATTTAAAAGAAGGCTCTTGCAGGTTTTTTGTTGCAGCAGGTAATTTGTTATAAAGCATTGGGCAGTAATAATTAGTAGAAATTCTTGACCTCTGAAGTCTGTGAAAAGGTATTCTAAAATTGTCTCCCAATCGATTATTATAAGAATGGTAAGAGTTGTTTGAGAAATACATATAGTTCGCCCAGCCGTTGTTGAACCTCGAAATGCATGCAATTGCATGCGTTTCGAGGGTCAACAACGGCTGGGTGAACTATAGTTATGATTTCAGTACAAATAACATTATATTGATTAATTAACATTATATTGACATTACATAGTACAATTATGTTGAACAATTGAAGAATTATAGAGCAGCTAAATACATGTTTATAAAATTTTGACCCTAATATATACTTAATTGGAAAAGCTATGTTCAATCTAATCATAGACACCTACATTAAAGTTTAAGTCTAAATAACACCAAATCTATACTACAATTCATACAGATTGATTTCAATCCTTACTCCTGCCATCATCCAATTTCATCATTACAAATAAAATGTAGGTATAACAAAATTTCACTATTCCCCAGTGTAAGATAAAAAAAAACCACATCAAACAAATGCACCTAGATGTGAAACATCTGTATGTGCATAATAAATACATAACCAAAATCAAGCTTAAGATCAAGCAGGAACAATATTCGCTACAGTATGGTAGAAAGAGTGCCGGCAAATCATTAAACTGATTACCAAGCAACAATTACACAATCCCAGCTTCACCCCAAAACCTAAAATAATCCTTCAAATGTTATATAGTCATCATGGATAAATTGTTTGCATTCCATTTTAAATCGCCCCTTAATTACACAATTTCTAGTATTATTTGGTAATAGATTATACATTTTTGGTCCGACATAATCAATGAATTTTAAGTTTAGATCATTGCTGTACATAGGCAACTGCATACGTCCGTCTGTCCTGGCTCGAGTTTCATATTGATGACTTATTGGCTGTTGTAGGCTATCATGTGCATGTATGAAGCAACAAGATGCAATCATATAAATTGTTCTAATACTGGGAGTTTCTGGAGTGAATAGTTTGTTTGTCGGGTACATTCTGTCCTTTTTTAATATTATTTTTAGTATATGTTTCTGAATAATGTTGAGTTTATACAAGTTGTTGTTGTAAAGTCCTCCCCAAACTATAATTCCATATCCAACTATAGACTCAATCAAGGTCTTGTAGACTGGTATTAGAATTTTCTGGTTAAGAAATTCCCTGAGGAGGTAGAATTTGCGCAACAGTTTACGTATTTTATTAGAAAGATAGTCAATATGTGGCTGCCATTTTAGAAATTGATCGATCATAATCCCCAGGTATTTTGTGTGAGGCACTTCATCTATAATTTGACCATCGATATTCATACTGTTAAACAACGGCCGGTTTGCCCTGGTAAGGGAAAACGCTATATAATGCTATATTGTTAAATTTAAAGTCAGTTTATAACACTGAAGCTAGTTCTTTATAATTTTTAGTCCATGTATTGCTTTATTCTTTGCTATTTCCCAACTCTCTCCGTCGAAAACCAGAACAGTATCATCCGCATAAGAGATGCTCAGACCATCTATTTTTAGCCCCAATAGAGAATTAATGTAGGTTATGACTAATATTGGACCAAGGACTGTGCCCTGTGGAATGCCAATTTTGATTTTTTGTTTCTCACTTAGGGTGTTATTTATTTTTACCATTTGGTATCTATCGGACAGATAGCTTTCAAGTAAGTCAAAAGCCACTCCCCTGACTCCGTAGTTGGACAGTACATTAAGTAACTTATCGTGGGGTACAGTATCGAAGGCCTTTGTGAGGTCCAAGAATACCGCAATGGATTTTTTATCTTTATTCAAACTATTAATTATCTCTGATACCAGCCTATACATAGCATCCGAAGTACTGTACCCCCCAACAAAGCCAAATTGATTTGGTGATAGAATGTTATTATGTATCAAAAAATTTGTTTGTCTATCTTTTAGACACTTTTCGAATAATTTGGCAAAGTTACTGATTAAACTTATTGGGCGGTAGTTTCTAATAGAGGCCTTGGACCCTGGTTTATGGATAGGCGTAACCACTGACATCTTAAAACGAGTCGGCACCACTCCTGTTTCCAACATTATATTGAACAATAAATAAATAAAATAAATAAAATACTGACACTAAAGTATCACAGAAGTAAGTATAAAGTCAAAGTCAAAGTGCTTTATTGTAAAGAAACAATGTTAGTCCCTATTTACAAAGCAAGTTAAAAATAAGTCTAACCATTACGATACAATAATTATTAAATTTAAGGAAAAAGTCAAAATCTTATAAAAAAAACTTAACCCTAACATATGTAAAAAACAACACGATAAAAACAACAAAAAACATTAATCATTTAAAAAGAACAAGACATAAGCAGTATAAAAGTTTAAGCTTTAAATCCTACAGACGATCCATAAAAAATTCATTTAGGCTGTAGTAGGCTTTTGGGATTAACACTCTTTTTAGTGCCCTTCTAAAATGTCCAGTAGTTGGTGATGCTTTGAACACTTTAGGAAGGTGATTAAATATCCTTTTGCCATTATATACGATAGATCTCTGGACCATTGCCTTTGTTGGTATTGGTAAAGGCAAATCATCTATCTGCCTTGTGACCCTTTGCGGTATAAAATAAATTACAGTAATAAAAACATAAATACACCGGCAATGTGCAAATACATAGACAATCTTATAAAGTAAAGTATTCAGTCACACACTAAATACGTACCTACATAGGGCAAACTGTATCATCAAAAATAGTTTGGCAGAGCATCACATACTTAATATATCAAATAGATTATCATCAACTCTTTTTCTTTTGAGAAGGATCAGTATCAGAAGGGGTGGCCCCTAGCGGGCCTTGCACTTAGGCCACCAATTGGGACCGTTGTGCCCCCAGCCCGCATTAGAGAACCTCCAGGATGCCGGTCCTCCTTAAGAAAGCCCGCATCTCCTTCAGACTAACACGACGCACTGAATCTGGCTCCATCGACGTCACGCCAAAGGTTCTGTATCTTGCCCAAGCGAAAGCGGGGCATTCCGTAAGTAGATGGTATGGGGTCTCATCGTCCTCCATGCACCATCTACACTCCCCCTCCTCTGCAATTCTCAGCAGGGTCAGGTGCCGTCTAAGCCTACAGTGCCCTTTGTAGACTCCTACCAGGGCCCTGCACTCGTTCCTAGGTAGGCACAAAAGACCCCTGGCGAGACTCTTCGCGGGCCCATGTATCATGAGCCTGGTCTGTCTCATCCCCGGAGCCGTCCGCCATACCTCCTCCGCCCGCCATACCTCCTCCGCCCGACCCTCCATCCAGGCCTCCAAGGCTCTTTCGCGAACACACTGAGCGATCCCCACACAGGGATCAGGCCCCAAGTGTCTGCGTGCGGAGCCTTCTCTGGCTAAGGCATCAGCGGCCTCGTTTCCCGGTACACCCGAGTGTCCCGGTACCCAGACCAGCGTGACCTTTTTAACCTTTGGCCAGCTTCTACACTCCCTTACCAACAGAGAGCGCGTGCGGACCGACTTCAGCGCCATGAGTGCGGCCTTGCTGTCGGAGCAGAAGAAAATCCTCCCGCCAACGACATTGAGCCTTAACGACTCCCAGACCCCCATCATGATCGCAAAAATTTCCGCTTGGGGAAAACCGTAGTGTGCTCGCCCAGTGAGGCAGATAGCTCCCGCCCCAGGGCCTCACAGTACGCACCAACTCCGGACAGTGTTCCCATTCTGGACCCGTCTGTGAACCAGACTAGCCCATCCCAGGTTCCCGTCCTTCCCTCCGTCCAATCCTCCTTTGTAGGGAAGAGGAAGTTCAGCCCCTCGGGAAAGCCTATCTCAGGTACCATCGCGTCACCTGGCATCCCCAGAATGGCTAGGTCCCCAGACAAGCCCCGCCATAGACCACAATGGCCCTGGCAGGAGCCGTTGTCACTCCTCATTCCCGCATCAGCCAATCTCATAGCCGCTCTGGCTGCCTCGTGCCTCACCCGGTCCGGGGCAACCCCACCAGCACCTCCAGGGCCCTCGTGGGCGCCGTCCTCATAGCCCCGGTGATGCAGAAGCATGCAAGTCGCTGTAATTTGTCCAGCACTAGTCTGGACGCCATTTTCATGGATCCTGGCCACCAAACAACCGATCCGTGCATGAGCATCGGAGCGATCATCGTCCTATAGATCCATAACATAGTTTTCGGCCCAAGTCCCCAGGTCCCTCCAAGCCCACAGGGCACTGAGCTCCGCCGCGGTCTTGAGCCGAATGTGTTCCTGAAAGGTCAATTTGGAGTCCAACCAGACACCCAGGTACTTGACGCATTTCTTAGCCACAAGGGGGGTCCCTTCCAACGTGATGTTGGGAGAGACCTCCAGCTTCCTTTTCCTGGTGAAGATGACTATCTCTACCTTGTTGGGATTCGCTCTGAGTTCGTTATCCCTACACCACTGTGAGAACCTTGTCAGTGCTTCCTCCAGAAGCCTCTGCAATATTCCCACCTCAGTACCTTGTGCCATAATCACAACATCGTCTGCATAGGCCTGTACATAGACCCCATGCTCTGCTCTCAGGATGCGTAGGATCTCGTCCACCACTAGACACCACAGAAAGGGGGACAAACACCCCCCCCCCCCCCCTGAGGACCTCCCCGCGATGGCTCAACCCCAACCACCTCATCTTCCAGCCTAGCCTCGACCCTCCGCCCGGTGAGCATGGAGCGGATCCAGCTCGTTATGAGAAGGATTGCAGATTTAGCGAATTTTTACATATCCAGAACTGCCTATATGGGGCTTTTTCAGTCCGGGATATCATATGGTTTGTTATATTGGGGAAACTCGGCTGACTGGAAAAAGATCTTTACAATTCAAAAAAAGGCTCTTCGAATTATAACTAAAAAGAAACCAAGTCATTCTTGTAGAACCCTTTTTAAGCAACTAAATATACCCACTTTAGCGGGTATTTATGTATATCAGTGCCTAATTTATACAAAAACTCATATATCTGAACTTATTTCAGTAAATACCAGACATGACTATGACACCAGATTTGGTGATCAACTGTTAATACCTCAACATAGGTTAAATTTAACTCATAAAAGCTTTTTAAATAACTCAATTATTTTCTACAATTGTCTACCAACAGAAGTAAAAATTCTACCTCTTTTAATCTTTAAAAGAAGAATTAAACAAATGATTTTGGAGATATGTCCATACACCATGGATAAAATTTTAAATGCATAAATGAATGTTTTTAATTTTACATTGTATTTTATTGTGTATCTATGTATTGTTTGAACTGTAAATGTTATTGTAATTTTTATTTTACTAGAATTTGATGATGCTAAACATTTTTTGTATATGAAATTGAGCAAATAAAAAATTTTGAATTGAATTGAATTGAATATACATGGTTTCACAGTGTGTCAGGCGTCCATAATGACCTTATTTACAGAAATACATCAAAAAGTAAATAATGTAATTAGTTATGAAAGTTCCTCGAAAAGTTCTTTGAATTCCTCTATTGTAGGACCATGTGTAATATTATGCAATTTTATTATAGTTGTTATATTACCAATATAACAACTGTAAAACAAAAAAAAAGCGTGTGCACTATTATGTGCGCATATCAGAAGTGAAACTTCTTAAACTTAAACGCCCTAGCCTCGGATTTGATTAAAAAGTGTTTTATATATATATACCACTCAATTTAAAGTTTCGCTTATGTCTTGACAAGGTAATAGAGCAAATCCCATATTTTTATCGTGTAAACTAATAAAGATATCCCAATAACAATATTCTCATATTTTTCTTCCGCCACGCCGTGTCGCTCATCGTCTGTCGTTCTGCGTTCGCCCGCCGATTAACAAAAAGGGAAGGCCTAAATGAAAAAACACTATTCTTCATAAAAGTTTCGCTTATGTCATTGACAAGGTAATAGAGCAAACCCCATATTTTTATCTTGTAAACTAACAAATATCCCAATAATTATACGCCCTAGCCTTATACATATCTTAACGGATTTGGTTAAAAAGTAGTTTTTTTTTTTTAAATATAACAATTAACAAAAAGAGATGGCCTAAATGAAAAAAACTATTCTTCATAAAAGTATCGCTTCGCGACCTTCAAATTTGACTCCCGGCGCCCGTTAAGAAGTTTCACTTCAAAAACAATGTAACAAGTACCTACAAGTAACAATAGCAACAAAAACTTAAGAAACTACTCAAGGCAATACCTCCTTGTAGCGAAAGTACATATTCGCGTCTATACACAGGAATATTACCTTGGCTTCCTGGCTTCCGCATGGTAGAGTACGAGTGGCCAAATCAATATTTCAATTACCTATGTCCTTACAGTGCAGCGAATCCTTTTCAAGCAGTCTAGTGGTGCAGTGGTTAGAGCATTTGCTTGTCATGCATATTTTTTTCTACTTTTGTTTAAGATTATGTTTGCGTTTTTTTTTTTTTCATTTGGGTTAGTTTCTGTTAGTTTTGTTAGGTTGCGCCCCGAAGCGAGTGGAGGGCCATGCGTGAAGTCCTCGAACGCACCCGTATTCTGCGCATGCGGAAGCCAGGAAGGCAAAGTAATATTCCTGTGTGTAGACACGAGTAAGTACATCTACACCATGGTCCTCTTAAGGGTCTTAATTAAACCAATAGGAAGTCACAAAAGTGACAATTAATGGGCCGAGCTAGACGCAATTTATGAAATTTGAAAAATGTAAAAACAAAGTCAGTAACTTTTTCCTGCTAGATTAGAACTGATTTTAGGCATGACTTGGGTTAGGCTTAGTTGGTTGCGCCCGCGAAGCGAGCGGAGGGCCATGCGTTTTCCCTCGCTCAACTAGCTCCGCCCATTAACTGTCATTGAATTCGTATTGGTTTAATTAAGATCCATAAGATGACCGTGGTGTGGATGTACTTTCGTCTGCTTGTAGGGTATTGCTCAACGTCTACAGTTTGTGTTATTCTTCTTCCTATCGGTCTTAGCAGCCAGGATTATGGGCCAATCCATGAAATATGAATCTGCTTACTTTTATGTTGTTTAAAACTGTTTGTTTTGCAGGGTCTTTTAAAGAGTTTTTTTACAAAAAAAAAAACATTTAAACAAAAAAAAACACGTTTTTTTTATTAAAACATATTTTTTATCATCCCTGATCCCTGCATAAAAGCCATGCCGTTCCAAGAGCATATATTTTAAGAATTTTCTGTGGACCCACTATTGATTTTGCCCAGACTTTGTAATGGGGCGACCAAATTATATATACTTCCATATTCCAGTTTAGGTAATACCAGACTGTCAAACAGCCGAAGACAAACACCAATACTGAACTGTTTGGCGTATCTGACGACGAAACCCATCACTATGAGCCTCATTAATCTTTGCCCGTGACCGGTGAACCATAAAGAACCATCGAAAATAACTCCTAAGTTCTTCTGACTAGAAGTTTGTTCTAAGACTGTTGCATTAATGCTATATTCACTAATAATTGGATTCTTATTCAGAGAAAACGTCATTGTAGAGCACTTTTTACCATTTAAAATATAGCCATTGTCAGCACGCCATTGGACAACACCATTCAAATCATGTTGCAAGAAATCACAATCATCCTCTGTCAAGATTTCCAAAAATAATTTGAAGTTGTCAGCAAACGACAAAGTACGAGTGTGTCTCGCAACCTGACACAGTCCATTGATTGCAATCAGAAACAAAAGAGGTCCCAAGTTAGAACTCTGTGGAACCCCAGATGTACTACCATATATCAAATCAAATCAAATATTGCTTTATTGTTTTAACCTAAAATGTTTTTAATTATAAGGCTAATAAGGCAAATAGAATAAAAAATTTAAGAAATATCTATAAAGTAGAATTCGAAATGCAAAAATGCATAAAATATAGAAATATTGGCATGTTTAAAGTTTATAACATGTTTAAAGGTCAAAAGTGCAAAACAAAAAACCAGACAAACTTAAAAATACTTAGCATACTTTACAACAAATATTTTGAGAAAGGACAGATAATTTAAGAAAGTGGACAAACAAGTAGCAAGTTAAAAAAAATACAGAAATTTGCTCCTTATATCTCAATATACTGTTGCCTATCAGTAAGGTAGGATCTTATTAAAATGGTGTTTAACATACATCACACACTCCTGAGAATGCCCAGCTGAACAAATATGTTCCTGCAGTCATCCCAGTAGTTCAAACCACCCACCACTCTTACAGCCCTTCGTTGGAGACTGGACAGGCGGCGGTGAATGGGAGAATGGCCACAAGCAACAATGGCAGAGGGCAAAATAAGCCACTCTCAAAGTGAATGCAGATACTCTATCGGCATCGGCCAACTGTCTAATAGCAAAAATACTACCACACAACACAGTGCCAACCATTTCTCATGTTTATACCACCTTAAATTAGGATCCAAAGTCACCCCCAAGTACCTGACAAACACCGGGTTCATCCCAAAGCTGTCCAGGCTCCGCGTAGAGGACACCATGGTTTCCGTTTTTGACTGATTAAGTGCCAGCCTGTTGCAGGCAAACCACTCCTCTGCCATCGACCGCGCCCAGCTGATACCCCCACCCAGCTCCTTGGGGCTCCTGTCTGAAACAAATAATACCACAGAAGAAAAAACAATCAAAATCTCATTTCTAATGTTATTCGTCAGTACGCGCACCCACGACGCGCATCGTAAGTCAGCCATTATTTGTGGGGAATCAGAGTCGCCCGACTATCGCTTTAAGTTTCTTATTACATTTGACCAGTGCCTGCGTGTTTTATATTGTGACATGAGGTTCTGTTAGGTGCTAGATTTTTGTTTTTAATTGGTTTTGTGTGTTTGGGTTAAAAGTATTTTGAGAATATTTGGACGAAATGAACAACAGAAGAGGAAAACATGTTTGCTGTGTACCGAAGTGTGAACATAAATCGTATAACTGCAATCTCAATTAGGCAAAGGTAGGTAACTTGTAAAAACAAATCTATATATTTTTTCGATACCTATTATATGTAAGTGGGCATTACAATTTGTATTGTTTGGTACATTGCTACATATCGTATTAATGTATTATTTTTCTTCATGAATTTCTTGACAAAATTAACTGTTTTAGATTCATTACCTTTTTTCTTGTTCATGGTTGGCATTGTTGGCCATATTCATATAACTTCAAAAGGGCATAGGGCAATGTTAGATTTTTTTATTCAATACCTTATACAATCGCCTTTTCATTTATTTTTTCTATTTTGCGTTCAAAATGATTCCATTTCGACAGGCAAAGAAGTGTCTTGTTGCTATGTTATTAACAAAATTCTCCTATGTCAAGGTCCACTAGCAAAAATTTCGACACCGCTTTCAATGGGATTTCTAGTAATAAAAACGTCAAAAAAGACACGATGGCCGCTCTAGTGCTGATCGAGAATGGAATAAATAAATGTTTTCATTTATGGTGTGCAAAATAGAAAAAATGGTATAAAACACACGTTTTAAAGGACATTTCGTGCTCGTGCGAAAAAATATGGTCTTTTAAAACTAGTATCTTATTATACTATTTAAATGCAATATGGGGAACATACTACCTTCTTAAACGTAAATAATATTATAGAAACTATTTTGTTGTTATCTAATGTTATCTAATACATGTAGAAAATACCCAAATGTTAAACGGGATGACGCGTATAACTACTTCGGAAAAAAAGTGGGTTTCCATGGAAGAATTAATGTTTCCATGTTTTCTTTTATTGGGTATTTATTATAATGTTTTTCGGATTTTTATATAAAAAATTAAAAAATGCATTCTGAGTATTTATATAGTTTTTCTCTTGTACGATACTACAATATTAGCTGCTAATGCGTGGTCAAAGAGTAGAGATTTTCTACTCTTTGACGGGGTTTTATGTCCGCCACTTTTATCTTTTACTTAACATCGAGAGTAACCAAACTTAAATGTAAAGTTATATAATAAAGTATAAAGTATTTATTGATGTTAGTACATAAAAAATGTTTACACACGTTAATAATATGCGTGGCCCGCCGCCGCTCCGCTCTGGGAATTCAACTAGAGAAACTAACACAATCTGACCCAGTTGGACCCAAAAAACAATTTTATAATTTTTATAACTTTTTTGCGTCTAATATGTTTGGTTAATATCGATAATTAAGGGTTTTAGCAATAATTAT
Source organism: Pissodes strobi (assembly GCA_016904865.1). Taxonomy (NCBI): domain Eukaryota; kingdom Metazoa; phylum Arthropoda; class Insecta; order Coleoptera; family Curculionidae; genus Pissodes; species Pissodes strobi. The sequence goes on from MU183819.1 coordinate 138,320, forward strand.
CCATAATTCCTAATTTGCTTTGGTTTTATGCATAATAACGTTTTTCGGATATTAGCAGTAACATATCTATAAATATTATATTCAAACTACCATACTATTTACATAGTATCTGACAAATACATAATAAATAATACAATGCGAATACCCGCCTGTTTACGAAATTTGGAAAAGGCGTAATACGAACCTGGGATTTCCCTTTTAAAAATGGCCGACGCGAAAGATGCCGCCTTTGAGAGAATATTCTGATTGTTTATTCTTCTGTGACAATACTGTGTCATCAGCGTAGAAGCTACTCATGATGTTGTCATGGCAGACTCCATACTCGACTCCATATCACTGAGGTATATGAGAAAAGGAATGGGGCCAAGGACGGAGCCCTGCGGCATACCCACGCTAACCTCCAAAACCCCCGGCCTCACACCATCCAACAGCACTGATTGTCTCCTGTTCTGTATGTATGATGCAACCAACTCCAAGCAGGCTGGTCTGAAACCTAGCCTGTCCACCGTGCTGAGAATGACATGCATTCAGGTTCGCTCTTTAATGTTGAAAACATTCATCGGAAATATCAGAATCACTAATGTTTCCTGAGTTTCTAAAAAGTTTTGATGGGATGAGATTTCGCACAGTGGGACCAGCTGATATTTTTTACGTACTTCTGACATACATAGTCTTTATAATTACAGTCAGAGGAATTATGATTTCAAATCTTTAATGTTGAAAACATTCATCGGAAATATCAGAATCACTAATGTTATCCTGAGTTTCTAAAAAGTTTTGACGGGATGAAATTTTGCACAGTGGGACCAAATGATCTTTTTTGCGTACTTCTGGCATACATAGTTTTTAGAATTACAGTCAGAGTAATTATGATTTCAATCAACCACACACCAAGCAGTTCCTAAGAACTGCTTTTTGCACCATGTCTACTGGTGGATGGACAAGAATCTATATATAGTAAATATCCTTACTTTCAGTTTTTACCCGATTTTTTGACCCAGACGTCCTTTGACTTTTCTCTGCTGGTGACGACTCTTTAGTCAGTGCAATTCTAAGCACAGAAGACAATGTAACGGTTGTTTTCCTAGCATCCCCCTCATAAATTATCTCAGATATACCAATCCCAATTGTGAAGCTCTTATAAGTAGATGGAGAGATATGTTTACTTGAAAACCGCAATTTCCGGCCAAACTTTTCACTCTTTTTTTTTACGTTCGACACACACACACACACACAAAAGAATATCCTATACCACTCAAATGGTGCGTGTGCGGAGAAGACGGTGGACGTTGTCCTTGAAGCGCCGTAGGTTGTATTTTTCGGAAAAGACGCCACTCGGAAGTCCATTCCAGAGCGAAGCAGTCCTCCATAAAAAGGAGTCCCGTAACAGCGACGTCCTAGGTGTTCGCAACTGAATCGTATGTTAATGAGCAGCCCGTGTGACGGGTGTTTCTGTTTGGCAGAACTCCGGTCGGAACCATAAGTGCCAGCTCGTTCGAACACCTTCCATAGTAGTATCGATAGTAAAGAGATATGTCCGCCACTTTTCTTCAATGTCCAAGGCCATCAAGGTCTTTAATCAACTCTGGGTCATCCACAAGACGGACTGCTCTCCTCTGTATGGAATATCTTGAGCAAGTGGTTGGGTGCCAAGCTCCACACATGGGAATAGTATTCCAGAGATGGCCTCCCAGTCACAATTTTTTCTTCTGGAAGTTTTTGCCTGTAAATTTTAAGCCGTTCAGTAAAATGAGATTTTACTTGAGAGAAATGTTTTAAAAGATTTTTTTTCTATTTTGGCATCATAAAGAAGTCTTTTCGATACGCAAAGTAGTGTCGAAAAGAAGCTCTTTTCGACACTACTTTTGTTGACTGGTTGCTATGATATGAACAAAATTGTTCAATGTCAAGGATCACTAGCAAAAATTTCGACACCGTTTTGAATGGGATTCCTAATAATACAGACGTCAAAAGTGACAAGATTTCGTGCTCGTGCGATAAAATATGGTATTTTAAAACTTGTATCTTAATATACTATTATAAAATAGTGTTATTCTTTTCGATACTCGTTTGAGTGTCGAAAAGGCTCGCTTTTTCCCACTAGTGTGATAAAGTTTTTATCGCACTCCTTTTTCGCATTCATTCATTCTGTAAGAAATAATGTAAAAAACACATTAGTAATTGTTAGACGTCCCTATTTTTGTAAATATTAATTATACAATTACTGATATTTGACATATTTAAACCAGATGAATTATTACTAGACATTTTTATAGAAGCATCCGGTGATACGTCGTTATTAACGATACAACATAATATGCTCTGTTCTTCTCCTTTTCTTCCCATTATTTTTGCTGCAATTTTCTTCTGGTTTTCCACTGAACGTTCAACATACCATTCAGCTACTGTGCTACTCTTCCATCTATCTGCCTCTTTAACGTACATAAATCAGCTAACTTTAGATGACCTTCGAGAACAATGGCCAGTGTATTCTGATTTTCAGTCAATATCAATATAAGCCTAGACGAATTAATATACTTTTTAATTGCTATTGTGAGTTTTTAATGCTATTTATAGTATTTTACCGCAAACATTAAATATTTGTGGAGAAATGTTTCAATTTCAGCTCGAGTAAATATTTTCAACTTTTTCGATCTGTAGCCATCCGATTTACGCTTTAGAAACGTCAGTAAATTACAAAAGATTCGTATATCTATATTATCCTACTAAAACGGAGTTTTATCCACAATACCGAAATAGAATTATTGCACTCGACGAGCGTTTCGCCAACCATGTTAGCCTCATCAGGAGATGATTAAAACTTTAATCATATCCTGATGATGCTAACATGGTTAGCGAAACGCGCGTCGAGTGCAATAATTATATTTCCGTATTGTGGATAAAACAACGTTTTAGTGCATTTTGCCCAAGATTTTGCCGAAGGTTCCAAACCCCAACATAGATCTATATTATCCTTCAGATATTCTTTTCACCATTTAATATTGACCAAAGAGTCAGTAGGCAAGTAGAACCTTTTCTGAAACCATAATTTTCTTCTGCTGCCTTCATTCAAGGAACCGATTGATTGTACGCCAATTCATACAGATGTCTGGATTTTTCTGGAACTGTGGCCGCTATAGCAACATTTTCCATATCCGATAGAATATCTTCTTCGCTCATTTTATTCAAAAAATATGAATCATATTTTAAACTCGTTTAATTACGTGTGACAAGCTTTCAACTAGGGATGTACCATAATTCCGGCGGTACCATAACATCCGGCAATCGCGATCCGGCCGGAATTTTCGAAAATTTTCAAATAGGTTAAATATAAGCAAAACGCAAGAAAAACATTTTTAACTTTATTAAATTGAAAGTCGTTATTAAATCATAACAATATATTTTTTAAACAAGCGAAGGAACTTTATAAAAATAAACATTAAACTTAGGTAACATTTTATAATAAAAAGAAAACAAACAAAAACAGCGTAGAGAATTAAGAGATATTTTATAAACCGATGGCAAGAATCGTAATTAGAATTTACGATTCTTGGACCGAGGGTACATATAGGAAATATAAACGAAAAAGCAATATTCATAATTTATTTTATTTAGATTGTGATGAATAAATAAGTGCTTTTCTGCAGTTTCAGAAGTTAGCCTACATATAGGTATGTTGCTGATTCCGAAATTTCCGAAAATAGTCTCTCTGATAAACACTAGTTGCTGGGCTAGATTAAAAAAAGGACCAACTTATTTTATAGCTATATTATATATTTTTTAATTATTGTTATTTTGTATAGTTATATAGAAACACAAAACACAACTACACTGCGTAACACTGCGCTGAAAATCGTGTAACGTGAACGAGTATTCGAGTCAGATAAATAGGATTGAGAAGGCTAATAAGACAAATCATTCGGGATTCCCCTTTTTTACTGGAAGCGAAGCAATAGAAGCAACGAATCGCAATCTGCAAAATTCACGGAAATTACGGAATTTTATACTTTAGATAGATAGAACTTGTAAAATAACGTTGAACTGTTGGAATACTTCCATATGTCCCGATCCGGGCGGAATTCCGGCGGTCCGGTCCGGCTAGCGGCCGGAATTTCGGTCCGAGCCGGAACGGCCATATACCCGATCCGGTACATCCCTACTTTCATCAAACAAATTCACCTAGCGCCACTAACAAACGATCATCTCGACAATTAAAACAATTATCAATGAAAATTCGATGGTTATATGAGAGGACATTTTCACCAAACTGCCGGTGTTTCTACAAGGTGTAAAATAAGATACTTTTGTTTTGAATTTTACAATTATATCTTTTATAAAAAATATTCTATGCAACAGAGTGCTTTTTCGCACTCGACATTTTCTCCAGCTGGGCTTCGTCTCGTCAGACAATTTTCATGTCATGTGCGAAAAACACTTATCTTTTGCACTAGTTGCATAAAAAACTATTGTCGTACGACAGATCTGACGGAGTTTTAGGAATGCACATTTTTTTAATATCACATAGCATTCCTATCTTAGAGTAATTAACAAAATGGCTATTTTTCGGTCAGTTGACGTTATTTCATTGGCTAAGAAAAACTGTCCTAGTCTTACGGAAAACACTGTGTAGATAAAAAAAAATAAGGATCAAACACATTTAGCGCACTCAATAACGAAGAAGCCATTTTATCTTCACATATGGTATATGCGATTTTTATTTATCCTGAGATTTATTGTATGACACTCTATTCAATCTACACTAAAATCCGTTAGTGCAATCGAAAATCCCCATCGTCATTGTTATGTATTATCGAGCGTAAAATAATATAACCGTACTCTAACCAAACTTAGTATTTATTTTGATATTGAGTACCACGTGTACATCGTACCGCTACAGCATCCTCTCGACCTCTGCCTCCAAAAACCTCTGTGTTGAAAAAACAGGCCACACAAAAAATAGTAACCAAAATATTCATTATCCCTACCCAATATTTTTTCGCCTGAACGACGAAACTGCGCATTATGGCATCTCGCATATGGACAGCAGATTTAATTAGAGGTGTCCCGGATTGGTTGCTTGCCAAGAGCTTAAATAATAATGGAAAAATTCTTGGCATAAAAAACAATATTAAGTGGAAGTATTGCTTTTGGGGATCTAGTGATTCAAGTTCTGCTGCTGTAGATTTAGATAGTATTGGAAATTCAGATGCTATATGATAATGCGAAGAAGTGTACTCTAGTATTAGTAGTAGTATAGTATTAATTATATAGTATTAAAAACCTTACAAAAATTATTTACCATTACCCTAACAGGTAGGTCGTAAGCGAAAACCGCACACCTTAGCCTTGAATGACATTTAACTGCTTTGTCAAATTGCAAACTAGTTAACAGAATGCAATTTTGTTTTAATCTTTCAGCATAAGTATATTTGCACTCGTATCATATGCATCAAAATTACAGTTCATTTTCATAATCTGCAGAAAGAGCCCGACATCAACTGTGGAGGGCTCTTTCTTCAAATAATTTGAATTATTATTATGAGAATGAACGAATGTAGTTTTTTTTTAGAGACAAAACGCTGCCATGTAAAATTATCTGGTTACTTTGTGGTCCAAGTGGTATTCGGTAGAAAATTTCTCGAATAAGTGACTTGAAATCCGAGTTGAAATCTATGTGACTGCTAACTGACATAATATTTTTGAAACGCTGCTGGTTGGCAAGTTAGTGTCATTGAACTATTGAATCCCATTGTTTCGTTTTAAAATTACATTAATGAACGCATAACAATAAGCTAAATACCGCACTCCTCCTCCTGGACATTGAGAGGGCTTTCGACAGGGTATGGCATGACGGCCTACTATACAAAATGTATGTCAAATATAGCTTTCCTATGCATTTAGTGGCGCTGATACAGTCATACCTTACCGAACGCACCTTCTCCGTACGGGCTGGTGGGGCCGAATCGTCTATAAGGCCACTAAAAGCCGGAGTGCCGCAGGGCACGGTTTTATCACCCCAGCTCTTTAATTACTACATAGCGGACATCCCATCTTTCCCAGAATCCAATTTAGCGCTCTACGCTGACGACACTGCGGTGTACACGCAATCGCGGATAGCACAGGCAGCGAAATTGAAACTTTTGGATCACCTTGACATCCTGCTACCCTTCTACCAAAACTGGAAAATTAGCCTAAATATCCCAAAGACCGAGCTTGCGATACTTACAAGAAAATATAAAGATACCGAGATAACGCCTCTCGTAATTGAAGGGACCACAATAAATGTAAAAAATGAAGTCAAATATTTAGGCATCATATTTGACAGAAGACTAAACTTTAGCAAGCACGTCCTGCATATAAAAAGAAAAAATGAGGCGGCATACAAGAGCTTAAGCATGCTGATTAGGCCGCGATCTTTTTTAAGTCCAGCAAATAAAATCATAATATACAAGGCAATAATCAGACCAGCTCTATTGTACGGGGCCCCTGTCTGGAGCTCTGTCGCAAAAACACATAAAAACTCGCTCCAAAAGATACAAAATCGCTACTTACGTGCCGCCTTCTCGGCGAGCCGCTATACCAGAATAACAGATTTGCATGCCTGGGCAGACATCGACACAATAGAGGAACATATCGATAAAATGGCATGCAAGTTCTACAACTTTGGTATACGTGGTTCGCCGACAACTGCCGGCATAGCAGAACTACGATACAATCCCGAGAACAGGCCCACACATGGACCCGTGCATAGAGCAACATCTATCTATTTCCAACATCCTCGGCCGCCTGAATAATACACAATTCAAACGTAACACATGTACACAAGGCGTTACTACTAAGGTATTCTAAGCTACTCGGAACACCGTAAGGGAATGCACCCTAGAAAAACGTTATATAGTTCAAGATGGATAGCTAGACAGTTGATCTAGGTATTTGTACATAACAAAATCTGTACACAAGATATTTGTATATATTAGAAACGCAATTATCTCACTGTAATTATGTAATATAAATCACACTGGCAAACCAAACACCTCAGCCACAATCTAAATACCAGTAGAGAATATCTATAGACTCTGCCTCAGCTGCCTGTGACTCCTTTACTGGACCGCAAATTCTGGCGGAGCTCGTTTGATTTGAACCTGACTGAACAGGCCGTTGCTTGACACGCAGTTCCATCTGTCCTGCACAAAAGGGCACAGTGATGTGCCCCCAAAAGTATTAAGCTAGGTAACCAAAGAAACGAGAAAGAGGTTTTTTCACATAGTTTTTCCTCTGATTCAGTCCGCACCTTTCGAAAAACTGAATAACAAGCACACACTCCACAGTAGCCTTTAAAAGGTAACGAACATTTTACTATGCTTGAAGGGTAAGAGGCCCATAGAAGTAGATTTGTATCATCATGTACTAGTACATAGGGTTTTAGTTTAAGTTAGAATAGGCAGGCCATCAGCCGTGAACGATATGAGTAGAAGCGAGTAAGCCGATAGCCGGTAACGCAGTGCGAAGGTGAAACTTGCTGAAACACATAAATCGCAATCTAATTGCTAGGTCCCATGTAAATGAAATGGAATGTTGAAAATAAAGATTGTATTGTATTGTAAAAAATAGAGCTAAGTAGACCTTTGTTAACTTAGTGACTTAAAATATTTTTAACTCAATCTTAGAATTTTAAATCACTTCATTCTGACTTTTTCTATTTCTATTGACACTTGCAAACAAGTAGTGATACCCTAATAACGATCAGCAATATCATTAACAATCGCGCTTCCATATGCTACTAAGTGGATTATGTTTTTTTTTTCTTTATTTATTTATAAATGACCCAAAAACAGTGAATTTGACTTCACTGGTATCAGAGCCTACAAATTAACAGTACTATATATGTATTAACAAAACACAAACATTTTTCTTATATAAACATGCGAAAGTGGGTTCTTAATAATATGTTATCCTATACATCAATTCAAATATAACTTAAGGTTATGACACAGTTTTTGTATAGTTTTAACTTTAACAACGTTACTGGAATTCCATTATAGGTCTGTATACTTCTATATAGTGGCGAGTTTTGAGCCTTTAAAGTCCTGGAGTATTCATTTCTAAGATTTAATGTATTCCTCGCATTATAGTTATGACACTGGTTAACTTGTCTCGTGATTGAATTTGATTTTAATAAATGGTTGTTTATGGAGTAAATAAACTTGACTTGTTCATATATCCTTATTTTATTTAGGTTCCAAATTTGTGTTTGTAGGTATACTTGATCAGTTGGAGTATAGTAATTAATTTGATAGGATATTTTTATTGCTTTATTCTGTATTCTTTGCAGTTTACTCGAAACATTTTTTGGTAAGTTTCCCCAACAAGGGATAAGATACCTCAAATGTGGGACAACAAAGGAGCTATATAACATATCCCTTGTCTTTTTATTCAAGTATGCAGCACACCTTCTTACGGCACCAACAAAAGGAACAATCCTCTTAATAATACTATCAACATGTGCATTCCAATTTAGATTATTTTGTATCACCAGTCCCAAGTACTTATATTCATCCACTTCCTTCATTTCTACACTATTCAGGAAGAGATTGAGATCACAATTGGGTTTATTTTTTTGTTTTATTACCATATAACCGGTTTTTGTAATAATTACAGATAGTTTATTTTTGCACAGCCAATTATAGTATAAACCTATACTATAGTCTAAATTAGCGCAATGTTCAAGTTCTTTGGGATCACTAGCATTCAAAACTAACACAGTGTCGTCTGCAATCTGAAAGTATCTTGCTTTAAGACCGACATATTGTAGGTTCATCACATATAATAAATACTGTAAAGGTCCAAGTACCGATCCTTGGGCAACACCTGCACTTAGTTTAGTTTGCCTGCTTCTGTTTTTGTTTATTACTGTAAATTGTGTCCTATGCCTTGAGTATGTTTCCATTAACTTGTACCCAATGCCTCTAAACCTTATCTTTTCAAGCTTTGAAAGAAGCACATCAACATCAACCGTGTCAAAGGCTTTTTGTAGATCAATGAATATTGTAAGGACATATTTATTCGGGTCTATTTGTGATGAGATGTATTTCAATAAGTCCCTTGTGGCACCCAATGTGCTACTGTGTTCCTGGAAGCCATATTGATATTTGTCAAATCCATGTTTTGTTTATAAAGTGGGTAATTCTTTTTTTTTTATTTTCTTCTCCGCAATTTTTGAGAACAAACACAGAACAGAGATAGGTCTGTAATTAGAAGTTTCCTTTGGTGACCCTTTTTTAAAAATCGGTATTATTTTGGCTTTTTTCATTTCTTCTGGAAAGTTCCCACTTTCCAACACATGGTTCACCAGCTCAACTATCTTTTCCACCACAGTATCCCGCACTGGTATTATATCTTGCTTTGTGATTTGATCTTCGCCCGGAGAGCATTTATCCTTAAGATGATTTGATTTATGATGTTCATATCTCGATTCCCTATACCCAGTTTTTTTTTTGAATATGCGTCAAAATGGGATAAAATTTTGTATACATCATGTGGATCAAATTGTTTTCATTCGAAGAAGTTAACCTACTCGCCCTGCGAACTGAGGGAATTCTTTCTTCTCATGAATCAACAGTCATTTAACTCACTTGGTGTATAAATAACTATTAAACTGACAGTTCGTCGAGAATATATTTAGTAGAAAATTAAGGGAAAAAAAGACCTTCAAGTGCATTTAGATATATTCCCGTATATTAATGTAATTTATCGAGCTGATCTCTCAATGAGAGTAAGGGTGAAAGGTGAAATTGTAATGTGACACCTGAAGTTGAATTATTGATGTGATGTTTTACTACCCATAATTTTTTAAAATCACCGCTAGATAGTAATTGCATCATTATGGGAATTTTTATAAATATTCATTTTAGATTTCAGCTTTTGAAAACCGATACAAACTTGCCGTTGAAACGTAGTCTCTTTCAGTATTTTTATGTGAATGCGGACACTGCTCGGATCATTGTTCTGGATTCGGTAGATTCTTAGCGATCAGCGATGAGAAGTTTATAAAGTATTTTTTTTTTAGTTACTAGTGTCACAATACAACTAGTCTCACAATTTTTCTTAAAAATGTAAATTCAATGACCAATGCTCCGTGGTATCTAAATCCAAGTGTAGTAAATATTAAGGGTCGCGGTCGTGGAGAGTATCAAAATATATTTTTAATCTCATTTTGAAGTAATCTGTTTGTCTCTCGATTTGTCCTAAACAAAATAAGTCTCGTGTATAAATAAAGGTGGTCTTAGATTTGAAAAAGGATTGTCTGTGCGTTTTCAAAATTATAAAAAAAGACATTGTTATGCAGGGTGTCTTACGGTGGATGCGAGGGGTGTCTCACACCCGGGAATACATGTACGTTTGGCATGGGAATACGTGGGATTACTATGGGAGTACTTGGCATTACCAAGATTATCGTGGCAGTACTTAGGATTACGAGACATTACTTGGAATTACCCGGCATTACGGTGGGATTACACGGCATTACTAGGAAATACTTGGGATTACGAGTGGGATTATTTGGCATTATCGTATTATTTACATGGCAGTACAGAGTACAAGGCATTTTTCGTCGACATTTTGTGTGTAAATTTAGGTGGTTTGTGTCTTTCTTTGCGTGTTAAACTTATTTTACTATAATGTATTAAAATAATTGGTATATCCTAATATCTTCTATACAAGCTTCGAGAATATCTAAAATCCCGCTAAAATCATTTGCCAGCGAGTTTGCTAGATATTATTTGGATAATTCTTTAAAAATAAAATTAAAAATATAGAAAACATCTCGGAAAACATTTAAAGTAACACCGAATTCTAACAAAATAATTATTGGACATAATCTTCGCATAACCTCAAATCTCAAATAAACGACTAGAGCGTCTGGCTATACAAACAAGACAGTGGTGTCAATCATGTCCTCGTTTTTGATTGGCTCTCATAAAAATCGATGCATCATAGGACTTTTACGTTGTGTTCATAGGCATTTTGTTTTTTGCTATTTTACCAGTGGTCCAATCAAAATTTGAAGATTTGATGCCATGTTGCATCGATTACATCGTTTGTCGCCACTGTCTTGTTTATAGTCACTGTAAACTAAGCCAACTCCTGTATAATTAGTTTTTATATACATAGGTGGCGCAGGGCGCTAGTGGCTTAAAACGATTGGCACGTCTGATTCGCGCTGGTATCGGGGGATTCCCTGATTTATATTCCAATTTCCAATAGTCGTCAATAAACGGTGAATATGAGGGTGCATATTATTTACAGTTAAAAACTTTAATAATTTTTATAATTAGCACTTTGCTTGAACTAAGTTTTAGTAAGCCTTACGCTTACCGAAACGCTTACTTACACAAAAAAAATATTAAGGGGTATGTATTGTTATGTGATTTAGTTACCATCGTCTCCAAAAGTAACTGGAACCGTCTGTGAAACCAAACGCACCCTAATTTTGACAGTGCTAATGCATTTTAAATGTAGTCCTGTCAAAATTAGGGTGTGTTTTGTTTCCAATTTTGTCCCAGTTACTTTTGTTGACGATGGTACATATTATGTAGAATCCACCTGTTTGTCAGATCTAAGATTTTATTCACAACTTTTCTTTTTACTTCCCTCGCAAGAGGAAGTATTGTAACCGATAAAAAATCACCCTCCGAGGTTTTTGATTTTTTTTTCAGTTTTTGGGTCCGTAGATCATGAAAATCATAGTTTCCCATTTCCGTCTGTCTGTCAGTCTGTCTGTTGGCGCGATAACTCAAAAACGAATTGAGGTATATATTTCAAATTTGGTACACGAATACTTCTCATAAAGGACAAGATCTGGATTGATTTTTGAGCGATATCGTACGAGGGGAAGGGAGTGAAAAGGGCAAAAATATAAAAATGATACCTACGAGGATACCTACTTTTAATTAAAATACCGACTATTTTTACTTCTACATGTTTTTATTCTTTATAACAATTAATTTAAACATCACAGGGTAAAACAAAAAATTTGAAAATAGTTAACCGAAAGGGTGGAAAAGGGTTAATTTTAAACATACTTTGTCGTATGATATTTTTTGTGTGTTTTTTTTTTTGGGGGATAACAAATACAAAAATCCTATTATTGCAGTTCTATTTTCAATAGTAATGGACATGACGGCCACACAAGAGTTAGGGTGGGGGTGAATTTGAAAATAATAATATTTATATGATTTTATTGACGTATTTAAGTAAGTAAATAAAAATTTTGCATTTATGATCACAAAATAAAATATTGGTGGAAAGGGGTGAGATCGGGAGTGAGAGGTGGTGGTAGTTTTGAAAATACGATGTCGTGTGTCTTTTCCAGCATTTCTTGGTACGGCGATTACAAAAAACGCATTATTTTAACTACCTGATCAATAATAATTGAAATACGAGCAACTAAACAAGAAGGGGTGTGGGTAGAACTTGGGGTAGAATGAAAATATTAAGTTTTTCGATAGTTTTACCACAAGCAAAAACACAAAAAGTTAGCACTTACGATTAAAAATTAAAAAGTTGGTTGGGATGGGTGGCAGGGGGTGGAAATGGGTTAATTTTGAAAACACGTGTATTGGGATCGCAATTACAAAAAATGCACTATTTTAATTACCTGTTCAATAATAATTGCAATATGGGCATTGAAAGGGTAAGGGTGGGGGTAAAAATTAAAATATTAAGTTGTAGATGGGTTTACTCGAGGGTTTAGCATAGTATGTAGGCTGGGAAACAAAAATTTAGCCATTACGGTTAAAAGGATTAATATTGGTTGAAAGGGGGTGACAGGGGGTAGAGAGGGGTTAATTTTCTATACAGGGTGCTACAAATTCGTTTCTTTGTATGAGTATCTCGAAAACCGTAAGAGATACGAGGTCGGTTAAATTGGGGCAAAGTTGCGCAATTTAAGGGTGATTGACATGCCGTCGAGAAATTTGGAAAATTCCGTCTACTTCCGGAGATATCCGTAAAAAAACGAAAATCATTTATTTTATTTTTATTTTTTCCTGCCTTTGTTTGAAGAGATAAAGTAAAATAAATGTCACATTCTTATTGCCACTTGTTCTCCTCTACAAGCTGGCGGTATCAAATTTTAACTCCGACGTTTCGCTTTCGGGCCCCCTTCATCAACTCAATTTTTTTTTACATACGGACCTAGATTTTTTATCTAATTTTTGAAAAGCCTTTGGTCTCCCAACACCAACGATGTATCACACTTGTCCGATAATGGTAACAAATATTGTCATAAGTGAAATCGGGTCAGAAAAGATCGCCCCATCTCTGTCTAACACATTATCTCTTATGGAAAAAACTAGATTTGTTGATTTATTGATAAGTGCGATACATCGTTGGTTCTAGGAGACCAAAGTCTTTTTAAAAAGTAGATAAAAATTCCAGGTCCGTATTTAAAAAAATGAAGTTGATAAAGGGGGCCCGAAAGCGAAACGTCGGATATAAAATATGATAAGGCCAGCTTGTAGAGGAGAAAAAGTGGCAATAAGAATGTGACATTTATTTTACTTTACCTCTTCAAACAGAGGCAGGAAAAAATAAAAATAAAATAGATGATTTTCGGTTTTTTACGGATATCTCCGGAAGTAGACGGAATTTTCTAAATTTCTCGCCGGCATGTCAATCACCCTTAAATTGCGCAACTTTGCCCCAATTTAACCGACTTCGTATCTCTTACGGTTTTCGAGATACCCATACAAAGAAACGAATTTGTAGCACCCTGTATATCATTCTGACGTTAATTCTGATCATGGACAATTAAAATAGGTGCAACTTAACACTAATTGAAAATACTTAATTTGGCTGCTCATTAATTAATTAATTGATTAATTAATTAATCAACTTTACAAACCTAGATTTTTTTTTTTTCAGATTTTAAGAATTTCTCGACTTGATTTCTGATATCCCAAAACCATTAACGTATCGTACTTATTTAATAAATGTATATTTTTGGCACTTTCCTCAATTTATTAGAAAGAGACAGAAAATAGATTTTTGGTAGGAACTTGCTAGGAAGTTTTTTTGTTCAAATAAGTGCGATATGAGGTTCGATACATCATTGGTTTTGGGCAATCAGAAGCTCTTAAAATCCATAATAAAAAATCTAGGTCTGTATTTAACTCGGTATTTAAAAAAAATATATGATGGTTCTCAACTCAAACGTTGTGAGCAAAATCTGATAAAAATAATTACAAAAAATAAGAAAGTCATGATTGTAAGAAAATCCACTATATGTTGGCTGTTTTTCCAAAGAACTGGAAAACTTTCAGCATATAGAATATCCAGAGTTAGGGGAATGACACAAGGAAAAAAGAAAAATAAAATAAAAAATATAACAAAAAGCCAAAAACTGAAACTAATGAGACTGATACTGAGTCTGACGACGAGGTCTCTTACGAAAGTTGTAGTGAATTTGAATGTGAAGATTTTCAAGACTTGGAAGATGACACTGTTGATAACTTGGAATTGGACGCATCAGTTACAACTCCTATAAACCCTATAAAGGATCATTATTACGCTGTTTATTACGATTTGACTTGGTACCTAGGAAGAGCTGTTGAAACTGTCGACAAAAAAAGTTCAATAAAGTTCCTAAAAAGTGACCTTAACAATTACGTTTGGCCCAAAAAAGATGAAATATCACAAGCAGAAAATAATTTTATCTTTATGGGGCCCTTAAAGTTACAGGGAAATGGCCCTTTTACTTTAACCCAAGCAGATAAGGTAAAAATTTAAAAAAAGCATAAAGAATAAAAAAAAAAGTTTCTCTAAATGACTGTATAAAGATTTTGTATTTCGTTTAAGATTATCTATGTATGTTTCAAACTCGTGTTATTTCAATAAAAACCGATGAACACAAAACCCTTTTTTTATTTTTTCTGTTTCCCACGAGACAGACATTATTGTAACATGGTTTTTGAAATCACCGTTCCAAAAACCATAAAAACGACATAAACATGCACATATTCTAAATTAACCCCTTTCCACCCTTCTTTCAACTCATTTATTTCAAATTCATAAATGCATGATTTTACCCGATTTGTATCCTTCATGTTTATGATCTATAGTTTTTTTTTTATTTAAAATACTAATTAATTACATTAAACACTTGATTAAGGATTATATGGAATTACTCGAAATTACTTGGCATTCCTCGGATTACTTTGGCAATACTTGGATTACTTAACAATACCTGGGATTATTTCACATTCCCAAACAAATATGGGGATTACCGGCATTACTTGGATGGACTCCGGAATTACATAGCATTATATCTAAGATTATAAGGGATTACCGGCAATACCTACATTTTTGGGAATACATGTACGGTAAAAACCTCTGTGAGACACCCCTCGGGTGGATGGTACCTTAGGCGTTTCTGGAGAACCACCCAACGGATCATTCTAAAAATTTGGTCGTTTACATAAACGAATATGCTCTACTTTGCTAAAATATTTTCGACAGTGCAGTGTTGCCGCTACTACTAAAAAGTAGTTGCAACTGTAAAATTTTAAATAGAACGCCCTGTATATTATTGCTTATTTGGATTTTTGGATAATTCTAGACATATTTCATAAATAATGTCCTGTACCTACCTGTTACTGTTTTTGAAATATTGACAGTTGAAAATCGACATTTAGCAAGTTTCACAGCCTGTAAAATCTATATGGCTAAAGATAGAGCACTTTCATATCTTGGTTTTTCATAAGCTATCGTTTGACACTAATTTTAGATTTAACCAGAGGTTAAATTTAAGCGGAATTTCTTAACCTCTGATTAAAAATAAAGTTAGTGTCAAACGATAGCTTATGACAAACCCAAGATAGGAAAGTGCAAACCATTTTGCTCTATCCTTAGCCGTTTAGATTTTACAGGCTGTCAAACTTGGTAAATGGTCGATTTTCAACTGTCAATATGTCAAAAACAGTACCGGATAGGTATAGGACATTAATTAGGAAATATGTCTAGAATTCTCAGCAAAATCCAAATATGTAATAATATACAGGGTGTTCCATTTAAAATGTTACTGTTGCTACTTCTTTTTAGTAAAAGCGGCAACACTGCATTGTCGAAAATATTTCAGCAAGGTAGAGCATATCCGTTTATGTAAACGACCAAATTTTCAGAATGATACGTTGAGTGGTTTTCCAGAAACGTCTAAGGTACCATCCACCGTGAAACATCCTGTATATGTTATCAATAGGCTTTTAATAAAATTACTATTTCTCAACTAGAGTTTTAACCAGATGCCTACTTTCACGACATATCTGCGTTTGCCAAGACGTTTGCTCAATATGTCATTTACTTGAGCTGTTTTCTCGCAGGTAAACTATTTGAACCTGGTTCAAATAGTTTCGAAACAGTGCATTCTCGCGATGAAGTAATGGCGTCATGACGAAATTGGTTCAAATGATTTAGAACCGAAGCCAGATATGGGTTGTAGAGAGAGAAAGAAATACAAAGACAAAGATTTGCTTTTGTTTTATCGGAATATTGGAGGTTATGAGGCTGAATTCGTTGATTGAAGTTTAAAAACAGGCCATTTGCTATTAATATTTATGTTGGATTTTCTTGGGCTATTCAAATAGATAGAAATGGACGTCAATAATAGTTCTATTATATTTCGAAATATCGTAGTAGATGACACTAGATGAAAGTGGAGACCCCCATAAGAAACCATAGCAAGGTATCATTTGTGAGTATGCTGATAAAAGCGCTTCACCTTTTCCAAGCCACAACAGAGTCATTAAATTTTTCTTTTCTGGTGAAATGGCCATCTCACCCCCAACTTAAGGAGAAACTAGACGTCCTCCAATTTTTGTTAGCAAATTTTGAAATGTTGAACTGCTCATCTGGAATAGGCCCAAAAAATCATAGTCTAAATATTGTGGCAACCAGTCTTCCAAATAATCATCGGATCTGATGTGCTCTTCTTGAAACAGCGAATATAAAAAGGGCACACGTTCTTCGTTGCTTCTCAGCCACCATAACAAGATTGGCTTCGCTACTGAAGGCCGATTAATAAAAGCCAAAATTTCATGCATTTTGGATGGTAAATGAAAATTAGATTACTTTTCTGACACGACACGAATTCACGAAAGAATATTTTTATTGGTTAAGTTGTAATTTGTAATTTTTGACACTTTGTTTCTGGTTTAAAATATTTTTATTCTTACGGTTAAAACTAATGACGTCATCTAATAAATATATTCAGCTTGGTTTAAAAAGGGGTTTGAACATAAGTGCACGCGAGAAAGCAGCCTTGGTTAATTATATAGACAATCAAAAAGGATTTGATATGGTTTGACTTTCTGTTTTGATTATTGTCTTAATAACCATTGATGTTTTTTTCTAATCCAATGAAGCTAGTACTGATACTTATGTACCTAATTGAAAACAATACATAGAAATCTAGAAATGTAAGTACTTCAAAGTTGCTGTAAATTTGCAACCTCAATTCATTATTTTCAGAGCAATTAATGGATTTGTGACCTAATAATATATTCTGAGATCTTGTTATTTCCTAACGATTTAAAATGATTTTTGAAAGTTGAAATGCTAACAGCCTGTGATAGAGTACAAACTTAATGTAATTGTAATGGGTGCTGTTAAATAGCTTTAATTTGAATGTTGGTAAATGTTCGTGTATGCAATTTATTGAATTGTGCTCTACGATACAACGTGTATGTACAAGAAGCAATGCATGAACTTCATTGTCAGAAATGTGAAGCATCATTCCAAGCATTTGGAACTTGATAGATATGTCATCCCAGTATAACAAAATTTATTGAGGGAGTCCATAGAAATTTTTAAAAATGTCTCGATTTTACAAGATTTGGGGCCTCAGTTATTAATTTATATTATTTATTGTATAAATTAGATTGTGTCTATTTAAACTATTACTCATATTAAAACCGAATATAGACAGCAGTAACTTAGCATTTAGTGTAAATTAGGTTAGTACTAGGGTTTACAATAGTTATTTATATAACCAGTGTGTAAAACTGTTTATTATAAACGAGTGTTTTTAAACCTGATGTAGCAGACTTGTGTCCTCAGAAAGTTAATAAAAATGTAATATCTAATATAATATTTGATTTCAAACTATTTTGATGAAAATAACTTAAAAATCGCATATTTTTTATGAGAATAAAGCGGCTCTGTAGCGGCAATAACGTCGACAGTTTATGGATCAGAAAATCTAATATGCAGAAAATATTTAAAATAAATATCTTGGCACATTTTTCAACATTAGTTAGATTTGATTGCCACATTTAATAAAATAGATTGAAAAAGCTTGTCAAAATGAGAAAAACATTAAGAAGTCTGCGTCGGTACATACAGAAATAAAATTCATAAAACCTCGATCGCTACTTTATGCAGGTGGATGTATTTTTAGCTAGCTATATGTTCTCAGTGTCAATGCCACCGGGTTTCGATTTTTTAACCTTTGAAGGTTTTTCCCTATATTAAGATGATTCAATATGATCAAGTTTGTCGGGAATTATTTTTTGTTTATTTATTACACAGTAAACTGGTATATAAATGGAAGATAACAAGACTCATACGAGGCTATGATGCGGGAAAGTATTTCTTTAAAGTTGCTTATCTCGAATCGTATTTATTATCTGTTAAGGATGATAATATGGTAGTAAGTTAATTATATATTGAACGTGCATAGTTTAGGTTTTATATCCATTAAGTACAAGGGGGGGATGCTCGAAATCGAGTCTATATATAGGGATCTCGAAAACCGTAAGAGATAGAGTGTCGGTCAAATTAGGGCAAAATTGCGCATTTGGGTGCCTAACAATATGCCGTTTAGAAGGTTTCAAAATTCCAAGTATTTCCGGCGATATCCGTATATAACGAAAATTTGAGAAATCGTTTTATTTTTTTCCTGGGCTTATTTAAAGACGAATTTCAAATCGAATTGCACTTTTGCATTGCTACTTTTTCCGCTCTATCCAATGGTGGCATCCAGTTTGGAATCCGACGTTTCGTCTTCCTTTTTTTAAATAAGAACTTCCATTTTTTTTCACCGTTTTTTCAGATGATGTTGACATTATTAATATGACTGTGTGTTTTTGTTTTTCTATTTTCTTATTCTTCATTTTTTATTTTTATTTTAATTTTTTTTTAAATTATTTGTTTTGGTGTGGCGTAATTTTGAATAGCTTAAGTTGCTTTTGAAATTTGTATATTCTATAATAGTATATTATTTTATATGGAGGAAAAGTGATACTTTTCATGGCGCGCTCGTGTGCAAGCCATGAAAAGTAACTTTTCCTCCAAATAAAATATGCTGTTTTTTCTTCAAATGTCGACAAATTAATGCAAAAACATCTCTTTTTAATAGTAATAATATCTAATTATTATTAAAGATAAATGGGTTCGCAAGGCGGCTTAGACCACGGTCGTAGGTGGCCTTGCTTAGACCGGTGTCGGTGAATATAATGTAACATAAAGCTGTCAGTGGACACTGTCAACAATAATTATTTTTTTAAGATTGCGTTTTAATTCCGTATTAATAAGCTGTTATTGAGTAAGTTCGATTAAATAATAACCAATTTGTTCCTAAATTAGTGATTTTTAGAAATGCAGTCACATATTGAGTGATAAATACAAATTGTAGTTTAATAAATCTTAAGTTGTTGACCCTTATTTTGTTGTCTGTTTGTATTGTATCTATGTTGCTATGACAACACTTTTACCTCCGCCGGCGGAAAAGTGAAAAGTAAAGCTCCGGCGGAGGAAAAACGAAACTTCACGGCCGCCTACACAGTCGAGTAATGACGGATTTACTGCCGTTTGAAGAAAAAAATATTTTATTTTGATTTTGTCTTAAGTGGAAAAGTGGAGCCTTTATTTTTAATAAAAAAAATATATATATTAAAAATTTATAACTATTCAAAAGGAATCCTCGCTATGAATACGCGAGCGCGTGAAAAGTAAATTAAAATGCATGATAAATAAACGTACTACACGTTATCGTGTTTATTGAGTTCTAGGATGAAACGTTACAAGCATAATACTTTAAAGGTGTATCATATTTTGCAGTATTGATATCAATAATTATTCTTCCCAATATAATGGGAATCTTATGGATATACCTTTGCATAAAGTAATCCAAAATGTTATATAATAATAACTATAGATGAATTATAATTTGCTAAAATCTAGATATTCGCACTAGGGCAGAAAATTCAGTAATAATATCTGGCTTTACAGATAACATCGGAACCAATAAAAAATTAAGACAATAATATTATTATTATGATCATCATTAAAAAGGCAACAGTCTAGTAATATCATAATTTTCCTAGTCTGATGCATAAAATTGCATGAAATTTCCATTTCTAGTTCATTTATTTGTCAATGAAACTAACTGAACAACACAACACAAAAAATCAAAATAAAATATTTTATAGAATATAAAAATTTCAAAAGTAACTTAAACTATTCAAAATTGCCCCAAAGCAAAATAAATAATTAAAAAAAAAATTAAAATAAAAATAAAAAAAAAGACCAAAAAAAACATAAAAACACTTATTCATATTAAGAAGGCCAATATCATCTGAAAAACGATATATAAAATTAAGTTCGTTTTTAAAAAAAGAAAGTTGACGATGACCTATTGAATACCAAACTGGATGTCACCATTGAATACAGTGGAAAAAGTTGCAAGGCAAAAGTGTAATTCAATTTGAAATCCGTTTTTAAATAAGCCCAGGAAAAAAACGACTTTTCCAAATTTCGGTTTTTTTTTCGGATATCTCCGGAAATGCTCGGAATTTGAAAACTTTCTAAACGGCATATTATTAGGCACCTAAA
>MU183819.1:159215-173550 GCA_016904865.1 Pissodes strobi
CCCCCCCTGCCGGCGCCAATGCCTGTACATGCTCGAGTAGATGCGACAACAGGCTTGCTTTTACTAAATTTTCTGTCTATTTAAGCTGGATTTACAGATTGGATTTAATTATAATGTTAAGAATAATAATACAAATAAGAAAGATAAAGTTAGGTTTACGCATATAGTCGTTTTTTTTGTACAACAATATTTGGTTTTAAATTTTATTGTTGATTTAAGATTTGACCCTCAAGATGGTTAACGTTTATCGTTATTCTTATATGTTAAATCCGAGATTCAACGGCACACGAGTCAAGACATTTCACAAATTCTATTACCTAAAAAATTATCTTCTATGACCTCACAAAGGCTTTTGACAGTGTCTCACACTCCATTTTTTAATTTCTCAACTGTGAGTATAATATCTTTCATTGAATCATACCTTACTGGTCGTTCTCAATATGTCTGCTTTAACAACAAAAAATCTCAAACTTTGAACATTGAGACTGGGGTACCGCAGGACTCAGTGCTGGGTCCTCTTTTGTTCCTAATTTATATAAACGATCTGTCAAGTTGTCAAAGCAGAGGCATGCTCATGCTTTTTGCTGATGACACGACCAAAACAATTACATATCATCACACTGATTCCTTGGCTTGTCAGTGAGATGCAGTCCAATCTGCTTGATTGGTTTGCTGCCAATCAGCTTAGCCTTAACAGATCCAAGACTCAAAACTTGAACTTCACTCTCCGACAAAATAAACCTGACCTGCCCTGTGACCCACATGTTAAGTTTCTTCGAGTTATTTTCGATCCCGGACTTACTTGCGAGGAGCATGTTAGTCAACTGAGTGGAAGATTATTAAAAATTATTTACCTTATTAGGGCACTTTCTCATAATGTGTCTCTTCCTACTCTTATGTTGACCTATCATGCTGACTTCTCATCTCAAATGGCCTATGCAATTTTAAACTGGGGTCATAGTTCTCATGCAAAAAGAATTTTCTGTCTGCAAAGGAGATTTGTGCGGATCCTGGCTGGGCTTGGGTATCAAGATTGCTGCCGTCAGTACTTTACCTCTCTTCATGTGCTTACTTTTCCATCCTTATATATCTACCACTGTCTTACTTATTTTAAGGAAAACATCTCCCATTTCTCCTCACATGAAAATGTTCATAAGCATTTAACTCGTAACCGCAATGACTTACTCCCTGATTTTCACAGATTATCAAGAACACGGTGGGGCACTGATTATTTCTGCATTAAATTCTTCAATGTCCTACCACACCACATATGGGTGCTAGAGTTCAAGCAGTTTATTTCCAAATTTAAAAAAAAATCATTAATAAGGCCTTTTATTCATCTGAGGACTATCTACAGAATAATTTCTTATGCTGATCATACTGCAATATTGTATTTTCGGGCAGCAGCTGAAAAAGTGTGGGAATTAAAGCTGTAAGTGGCTGAAAGATGGTGAAAAATTGGCTACTCACAAATAAATTAACTTTAAATTTAACAAAAACGAATTATATTGCTTTTTTTCTTACTAGTGCAAACAGGCCCACATTTGATTGTATGGTCATTCACTGAGAGAAATACACCAAACAAAATATCTTGGCATTGTTATTGACCGGTTTATTACGTGGAAACCTCATATTGAGGAGTATCTTATAGTAAGATTCGCAAACTAATTCATACATTTGACTTACTGAGGGAATTTTTAACTAGGCAAACACTGATAACCGTTTATAGGGCATTAGTGGAATCGATAGTTAGATATAGCATTTTGGTGTGGGGAGGGCTTTGCAATACTGGTTTGTACAAATTAAATATCATACAGAGGTGTATCTTGAAGATAATATTAAAAAAATAGATTGTACCCCACAAATCTTCTTTTTCAGCAGAAATATGTAATATCAGAACAATTTATATGTTAACTGTGTGCTCCTTTATTCACAGACATAGGAAACGGCAAGCTTATGTACAGGGTTATTCATTATATTTTGACACCCACCTGCACCCGTAATTACAGGTAATACAAAAAAAACTTATATTCAAAAGTTGTGTGGTTTTTTATATATTATCTTTTAGAAATGTCAAAATAAAGAAAATTGCCTTCAAATGTCAAAAACCGCATAACCTTAATTTTTTTAAATGGAACACCCTGTATATTATTGCATATTTGTATTGTGCGAAAAAGTCTAGATATATTTCATGAATAATGTCCTATACCTATTTCTAACGTTTATTGAAATATTGACAGTTAAAAATTGACCATTTACCAAGTTTGACAGCTTGTAAAATCTAAACAGTTAAAGATAGAACAAAACGGTTGGCACTTTCCTATATTGGTTTTTCATAAGCTATCGTATGACACTAACTTTAGATTTAACCAGAGGTTAAAAAATCGGGTATAAATTTATAAATTGTCAAACTTGGTAAATGGTCGATTTACAACCGTTAATATTTCAAAAACCGTTAGAGATAGGTATAGGACATTATTCATGAAATATGTCTAGACTTTTTCGCCCATTCCAAATATGTAATATACAGGGTGTTCGATTTAAAAAAATTAAGGTCATGCGGTTTTTTGACAATTGACAGGCAATTTTTTTCTTTTGACATTTCTAAAAGATAATATATTATAAACCATACAATTTTTGTATTTAAGTTTTTTTCGTATTACCTGTAATTAGGCCTGCAGGTTGGTGTCAAAATATAATGATTAACCCTGTACAGGGTGGCTCGAATTCGTGTCTATGTATGGGGAACTCGAAAACCGTAAGAGATACAGTGTCGCTCAAATTAAGGCAAAATTGCACATTTAGGTGCCTAACAATATGCCGTTTAGAAATTTTTAAAATTCCGACTATTTCCGGAGATATCCGGAAAAAATCGAAATTTTGAAAAATCGTTTTATTTTTTTCCTGGGCTTATTTAAAAACAGGTTTCAAATTGAATTGCACTTTTGCATTGCCACTTTTTCCGCTCTATCCAATGATGGTATCCAGTTTGAAATCTGACGTTTTGTCTTCAAGGGATCATCATCAACTTTCTTTTTTTAAATACAAACTTTAAATTTTTTATCGTTATTCAGATGGTATTGGCGTTATTAATATGAATGTGTTTTTATTTTTTATTTTATTTTTTTTATTTTTTTATTATTTTTATTTTATATATTTTGCTTTGGCGTTATTTTAAATAATTCAAGGTAAGTACTTCTGAAATTTTTATATTCTATAAAAATATTTTGTTTTTTTTGTGTTAGGTGGAAAATTTGAGCCCGTATTAAAAAAAAAATAGTAAAATTATTTTTTACGAGAATAGGGCCATGAACTATTACCCAAATAAGTTGCTTAGTGCAAAGATAAAATATTTTCCACTTTAAGCCAATTAAAAATTTTATTTAATAGAGGAAATCAACAATTTATAATCATACTACGTGATACTATAGGTACTTTGATGGAAAAACACACCTACTGGAATTTTGCTTATAAATAAAAAAAATATATATATATTTTTTTTATTTTAATTTTAATTTACGGGCTCAAATTTTCCACCTAACACAAAAAACAAACAAAATATTTTTATAAAATATAAAAATTTCAGAAGTACCTACCTTGAATTATTTAAAATAACGCCAAAGCAAAATATATAAAATAAAAATAATAAAAAAATAATAAAAATAATAAGAAAATAAAAACACATACGCATATTTATAACGCCAATACCATCAGAAAAACGATAAAAAAAAATAAAGTTCGTATTTAAAAAAAGAAAGTTGATGATGATCCCTTAAAAACGAAACGTCGGATTTCAAACTGTATATCATCATTGGACAGAGCGGAAAAAGTGGCAGTGCAAAAGTGCATTTAAATTTCAAATCCGTTTTTAAATATGCCCAAAAAAAAATAAAACTATTTTTCAAAATTTCGGTTTTTTCGGGATATCTCCGTAAATACTCGGAATTTTAAAACTTTCTAAACGGAATATTGTTAGGCACCTAAATGCGCAATTTTGCCTTGATTTGACCGACACTGTATCTCTTACGGTTTTCGAGTTCCCCATACATAGACACGAATTCGAGCCACCCTGTACATACATCATGATTATAGTACACAAGCTCGCGTCAACCATGAAATAAGAATATCAATGAGCTTTAATAATCTAAATAAAGTTTAAAGAATTATGTAAAGAATATATTTCTAAAAATATTAAACACTGAGAATATCATTGAGTGAATGTGATGTCTCTGATGTTTGAATATTATTTTTGATATTAGTATTTAGTATTTAGAAGTTATGTGACTGAAGATTTGGTTTTAGTATTAGTAAAACAAATAGTTACAGTATAAAACTAAATGTCCTATTTATATTTATTTTTGCTTTATGGCACATACAGCTGTTCTTTTAGCTAGGTGCTCTTATTTCAAATATTGATTAAATTAAGATCTATACCTGTAAATAATATGTATGTAGGATACTTTAAATTACTTTCAATAAATTACTTTCAATACAGTGATTCTGGCAGATTTAGTTGAAAGGTTCAAAGAACTTATAAATGCAATCAGCGACATGGCAATCGGATAATGTATAGTACTCCAGAGAAATAAAACTTCCTCTACGGAATGAGGCCGAACAAGCTGAATTTTTGCAGAGACCTTCGTTTTGATGTTCTAATGAAGCACAAAAAAATCTCATATGCCTACCCTTGTGCGTCTTGAGATATCGAAGGTCAAAGGTCATGAAAATAGTTTTTTTCACGAAAATCTCGCTTCCAGTGCATCTGACGTCGTAAGAACCCATAACAAAACTGACGTAAAATAGTATTCTCTACAAAATTGTTCATATACATTTTTTTCCTACGAAGAACCGTTTTCGAGATATAGCATGACAAAGCGGGAGCGCGCATTCGTAATAGGTAATACCAGAGCTATAAATATAAAAGCACTTTCATTAATCTGTTAGACTGGAAAATTAAATTCCCATTATTAAAGCCGTTCAAAATTTGTTTATTTATAAAAAAAATATATATAATAAATAATTAATAACAAAAAATACATTCTTTCCCAGACCACTTTTGAAGTAGAATGCACGGCGCGTTTTTTTTTGACATGGTATCCCCAGTAGGCCTAATCCATGTTTTCGATCTTAGGAAAGGTTTTTTAACATTAATCTATCATTTTTTGCACCTGGGGCTACGCGCCTTATGTTTCCTTACCTTCCTCCTCGTCTTCGTGGGGTTCCACTAGCACCTCTATCAACACATTATCTTCGTCAGATGCTTCCTCTATATCTGTTGGCTCTATGTCTGTTGACAAACCTCTTCAGGCTCAAGGTCATTGAAGTCTTCGATGTTTTGCAACTCTGTTGACGGGTTCAGGCAGGCCTGTCCGTGGCACTGACCACAAACTTTGGAGCATGGCAGCCCGACTTTTCTACACCTGCACTGCGCACCACTACCCCTTTTTACAATTACAGAATATTGTATTTAATAGTTCGTCTGGAGCAGGTGGCAGTAGTGTTGTTTTCGGCTGTAATATGTCGTTTTTTAAATCCCAACCCCATTCTTCGGGTTGTAGATTTTTCCCTAGCCAAATCTGTACTTGGTAGTAGACCCGATAAATATGCTGTCAAGCTGCTTCACTGGTAGGTGGAAGGGATGACAATTAAACAGGTCTATTAAGTCGTGTAGCCTTAATGAATTGGGTGTATCTAAATTTGTCAAGGTTCACTTCATCTTTTGGAGCACCATACATAGCTAACAGAAAACGCTTTCCGTTCTGAAATACTGTATCTGGCGGGCAACTTTCTGCTTGAAATATTTGAGCCGAGTGAGTCAAATCGGGATGTTTCTCAAACATTGTCATAACCTGAAGTTTTCCTTGGTCATTGCCTTGGTTGAATAGTGCCTATGTAGTGTCGCTTCCAGTAAGGGGATGCAAAAACAAAATATGTTCTTTGTAAAGACCATATTTGCCGGGACTTTTAGACGAATAAATTCGTGTTGATGTAGTTCCTTGGCCAATCTTCTTTAAGAAAATTTGTCGGTGATGTGACTGGGTTCGTCCTATTAAGAGAACAAGCAAATCAATGTCTTTTCCAATGATGACGGCGGTTCTTTCTTTTTCCGATACTTCCATGGCTGTTTCGATGATTAGAACATCTGCATCATCCTTGGCTTGTTTTGTAGCGATGTTGGCAGCTTGCAGCTGTTCAATAAGCATTTCAATAAGATTCTTTTTGTTGAATCGGTTTGATAAGAACTTTTCTTGGGTGACTGGCACAATCATTGTTGCATCAAAGCGAACTTCATAAGATGTAGACAGTGCAGTGCTTCGTCTTAATTGCTCCATTGCTTTTATATTTCTATAGTTGTTTGAGTATCCGTCAAATATAACAATTATATTAGAACCAACATGCCTTTGCAAATATGTAACATATCTATCCAGAGTGTCGTAGTATCGTTTTTGTTCCATACGACACGATGTAGCAAAAATCCACCATCGATGACGTAGGTTACATTATCTTCATTGAGTTCAATATTGACAGGCTCCATCATATACAATTTTGATTTTGCGGTCTTTCGCATGCCCTCATTGTCAAATAGTGATGTTGGATATGGACTTAATTCATACTCAAAATATTTTTGCTGATGATCGTATAATACAGTACTACCTATTACGAATGCGCGCTCCCGCTTTATTATGCTATATCTCCAAAATGGTTAGTCGTACGAAAAAAATGTATATGAACAATTTTGTAGAGAATACTATTTTACGTAAGGTTCTTACGACGTCAGATGCACTGAAAGCGAGATTTTCGCGAAAAAAACGATTTTCATGACTTTTGACCTTCGGTATCTCAAGACGCACAATGGTAGGCATATGAGATTTTGCTTCATTGGTACATCAAAACGAAGGTCTCTGCAAAAATTCAGCTTGTTCGGCCTCATTCCGCAGATGGCCTCTTTTTTTTACCTTATTTCCCTGGAGTATAGGTGCTAAATTAACATTAGTCTCGCAAAAGTACCAAATGATATGGCGCTTCATTTATGAGATTATTCGAAATTAAATTGTACTTATTACTGATAGTATCGGAATATATTGTATTTAAAGAAATCTGAACAACTTTACACAAGCTCCAAATAACTATAGGTACGCACCTCTTATATTATTTTAAAATTTACAAAAAACAAAATGAATATAAAATTTAAAACGGTCTTAAAAGATGTTTAGTGTATTGCTCGCATGTAATGACTATTACTTACTAGGCACTTGGATGCATTACAATAATATCGTTAATGCTTGTATTACAAATATTTCATCCTCGATTTCATCCTTGTGAGTAATAGCCATAATAATTGTTAAATAATGTAGGTAGGCTATTACAAAGTTTCGCTCATGCAAAATTATATCGAAATAATAACCCAGGTACCATTTAATGATGCCATTTTGAATTAGTAGACTAGCATTTTGCTCTTAAAAGCTAATGGTTTTCACTTAACTTGCCAGTGATCCCTTAAATGTCATTTAACTTTTATTTTCCGTTGCATTACGAAGCTATCAGTGGGCTTATTTTATGAAATCACTGCATAGGAAGTCTGCGGTCGTTGATAAGGATGTTTAATACGGTAAATGATTCCAGTACGCAAACATAACTTTAGATCTTTCATTCGAAGTAAACAATCATATATTATACCGCGGGTTGTCACAATATTATAATAAATCGACGACCAAAAATGGGAATATCTTTCATTCAAAGCTCCTTTCTCTTACGTGGTTATAGCAAAATAAAAAAAAACGTTTATGGTCTTCCCATGCCTCATGT
Source organism: Pissodes strobi (assembly GCA_016904865.1). NCBI lineage: Eukaryota > Metazoa > Arthropoda > Insecta > Coleoptera > Curculionidae > Pissodes > Pissodes strobi. The sequence continues at coordinate 167,022 of MU183819.1, forward strand.
GCAAAGCAACCGTAAGATATTCAATGCATTTTTACTAATTGAACGTTTAACAAGCATTCTTGTGGATTGCTATGTTTATTTTTCAAGTTCTTGAGTTATTTTTAACTTTCCTAAATTAAGTAGTACAAAAGGTTTGAATGAATCACATCATATAAAAATATCGCAACACTATCTAAACGGACAAGAAACATGTAGGAAGGAGTAAAATATGTTGATGTATACAAATCCAAATTTATATATATACTCGTATATATAACCCCGGTAATTTTTGCTTTAAAAATACGGAATATGTTTTTTCCATGTTTTATCTGGATAATGAGTATAAAATGCTGATCATAATTAAGATACCTCTCAACATGTGAGTTTCTATAATAAATGTATACTGCCATATACCCTGTTAAATTTAACTTAATCCAGGCTCGGGCAAAATATTTTGATCTGATGATCGTCTTTAAACAGACAAAGTCGATGCAGGTCCAAGAATTAATCATCCCTTTTATGAAATTTATTTCTGCAGCCCTTTAGCTTTCTCGAATGATACTTGGTAATGCATTTGGCTCTCAGCAGTATTTATATTTATATAGCAAATCGTATCTGTGTGTATGTCTGTCGGGCCCGTAACTAGGAGGGAGCGTAAGTGGAGAAAATTTTTAGCACAAGTAAAATTATGAAATCATATGTATCGGACACACATCGAGCGATATTTTTGGAAATCAATAGATTTCCGTTAGTTTGGGTGAGTTTTAGTTTTCGAGATATTTAACTTTTTCTATGTCATGCCTCCTCTGAAATTTTGTTTGCCGCCTCTAATATGAGAGTCTGGCTACTGGTAGGATACGGTTCGATAGTATGTTAATTGTCCAGATCACCACTTTTTTGAAACTTCAAATTGGATTCACAATATTCACAAATTATTGTTCGATTACCAAACTCAAGGGAAAGGTAAAGAGCTATCTTGAAGGTTAAATGTCAACATACAATATCTTATGAAAAGTCTTTTACGGAGAGCCTAGAGTTCAGAGAATGTTGAGATAAAAATGTGTTACTGTTTGCTTTAAATCGTTTTTCGTAGTTATATTCCTACTTCGGCAACCGTACGGGGAGTCGCATTTTCACATCTAGAAACGAGAGATCAAAATATATAAAATGTGCATTTGTTATCATAGTTTTTGATGGCTTGTTGCTCGAAAAGTTGTTCTTTTAACAGGCTTGAATGGAGGTGACTGTAAAGGAGGTATGAGAAAATGTATTAGCTCTCGGTGGCGGTTTTTATTCAGAAAAGCTATGCCATTTGGAGCATTAAGTGTTGTTTATATTTATTGAATTTGCTTCCTTAGTTATCGAAGAAAGAGCAAACCTAAGATATTTAGATGTTGTCATTTTTTGCACTAATAAATTTGTTCTATTTCGACCTTTTTATGATACTTTTAGTTCTTTTATTTTTTGTTTGTGTTTAAATATTCTTAAACCTTTATTTGTTTGATATTAATGAAACAACCCATACCCGGGGCATGCATTTGCATGCCAGAAGTAAAAGCGTAGCTGTGATCGTCATATAGATTATTTAATACCATTTGTTGATAGAGCTTGCGCAACTGGTTGGTTCGGACCCAAGATTATGTTGTGTTTATAGTGATTGTTGTAGAGTATGATACACGATGCTTTCCTATGAAACTGATAAGTACCTACCCTTCTAGGACCAGTTTCCTCTGTCGCTCTGAGTTTTAGTACTTACTAAGCTAATAATTTAAATACGCCCTGAAAATAAACACGCCCTGAAAATAGACTGCCTTCCTAATGCTAGAAATAAACATAATTAAAATATGCCATCTCACTCGTAGGTGGTTTAATGTAGACGAGAACAGGTAACTACAACATTCGTAAAGTACAGTGGACAAGTTTGTTATTTCAAATACTGATAGGTCAAAGCAATAAACAGGCGAATAACTAGTAAAAATTAACCTATGATAATTGACCGAAGATAGGTCTCTCACATAAAATTGCAGAAATTAAAACAAGACAGTGTAAAAATAAAATGTAGCAGTTACAATAAATGAATAAATAAATATATGCTAAGTAGAGAACACAGCAAGAAATGTAACCATAAAATTACAAATTCAATAACAACATGAGACAGAAAAATGCAGGGACTAACTCAACTACTCAAACTAAGCATGCGCGAACTCACCATTTACGGAAACCGACAATAACATTGGTGATGTTTAACTTTGCTGATTTTATGTCAGGTATTCTGGGCTCAGTAACGCCCGGTTTGGTAAAGTTACGCGATTGTAGCTGGTATAACTCATCTTTTTGGGGTGCAATCAACGGGTCCAGATGCGAGCTACGTGCTCTAAAAGGATGTGGCAGTGTGGGTGGTCGCAACGGGACCTCCCAATATTTTTTCTGCGACAAGGGGCGCACAACGGGCCCAGCTTTGTAATTTAAAGATCCTGGAGCCTCTACTGCGGCAAATGTGTGTTTTCGGTACGCGGGCGATAACTCATATCTCACAGGAAATGCAGTCATTCTTTATTTATTAATTTATATATATATATATATTTTACCTAAGATGCACCGTTATCGTTCATTTGCCATATAAAGCCAATCAGAATAATTTAAATATTATCCAGAAACAAAATACAACACACACACACACACACACACGCACACACTTCAACAATAGGTAACAATATTGCATGAATTCGTGCAAATTGGCCGTCGTCTACTACTACTCTTTTTCTATTCGGATTCGGTCCTGCATTTTATACCCGTAGTGAAAACTATGCTGTGATTACGCTTAACTTATATTTATAAAAGTATAGATTATTATCAGGCTAATCATTTAATTTTAATCCATTTTACTTTGTTGTAATTTTAACCTGTTATAATGACTCTATTACAGTGGTTTCGTTTCTTTTAACACTAAAATAGTGTGTTTATTAGTATACTTTACACCTTTTATTTCTTGCATTTTTATTTATTTTTTTATACATTTTTTCTTCTTGCATTAGTTTTATGTATTTTAATTTGACTGGTGCAAATATTGTGTTTTTTTGTGGTACCAATAAATTATGCTTATTATGACCATTGTCGCAACAATAAATTATGATTATTATGCTTTTCTTGGCACTAATAAATTTTGATTATTATGATTATCTTGGCATAAATAAATTATGATTATTATGACTATCTTAGATAGACGGTATCGCCAGGAGCTGCGCTCCCCTATTTTGTATGCCAAGTTTTACTTAGTTTTACATATTAGTCTGTTTCTGTCTCACCTTAATTCGATCAATTTGATATAACCCAGAAAAACATTTTAGGGTAAATCTCTGATCAATTCTAAATTAAATATATAAATAACTATACACTTGCTTTAAATCAGCTGTGCTGTTCTTTTCGTAAAAAGCCCTAGCTGTCGTCAATCTGTCTACAACTTATTGCATCTAACGGTATTTCTCGTGCCAGATATCTTTTTAGTACAAAGATTTACAACTTTAGTCTATTAGCTGGGCCTCGAGGTGATAGAAAGATAAGTCTGTTTTTTTTAGTAATCCGTTGGTTTTATGTGTTAATTAAATTCACTACTGCGTGAGTTTGGTTTAATTTGAATTTGAATTTTTTTACTTATTGATTGTATAACACACAAATTAGAGCCATGCCTTATTTGAAGAGATTTTAATTATTTACGGTCCTCCCTGAGTCCAGCCGAAATTTTACCTGCACTTTACGACAAGAAAATAGGATGGAGCCCTTATGTACGTGATATAGAGTTAGGTAAAGTTAAAATAATGAAAGTATAAATTTTGCGTAATAGAATCGGTTCTCACCTGGAATAGTACACATCGAAACGTTGTTTTTGTCCATTTCTCCCTCAGATTGGATTGTTGGATGACTTCGTGTGGATCGCGACATTTTCACTTATGAACTTTAGTTCGTGATATTGGCTAAGCTTTGAGCTCTGAATTAATTATACCTGTAGATCTATGAACACGCCCTGTATCACCTGCACCAGCCGTTGTATGTCGTTCACGTGACACAGCACACGCCCATATTTGCAGCTAGGAGAAAATCCGCGGAGTCATCGCGAATTAAACGCGGACTTTGAAATTTCCACAGCTCTACGGACACTAATCCCAGCTAGATTTTGAAGTACATGTATCCGAGCTTTTTATATGTTCCTGAGCTCGCGCGCCTGTGCTGTAACCCTTACCGCGTCTCCCTTATGCATTTAACAGATTATTCATGGTAGTGATATAAATTCCGATTATTTTTGTTTCTTTCTTTAATTAGGCGATGTAGAATTAAATAATAAGTAGCAAAATAAAATAAGCTTAAGAACAAAATTTTTAAAATCCAAAAAATATTTGTGGGATAGGGATGGATTATTTCATTAAGATATCATCTTTATTACTAATACTAAGTTGTTTTGTTCAACGTACCAGGACATTATTTTTTTAACATTTTCTTTCTATTCAACTTATTCTTTGAATTTTTTGTAATTTATTTTAAGCACTCTTTAATTCATTTTTATTGCTATTTCTATTGCTATTTCTATTTTGTAATTTATAAACACCTTGATACATACTTGTCATTCTGTAGTTTCTGCTAGTTGTAAGTTGAGTCAGGCTACATTTACTGAGCTAAATATATGTTTATCTAGTTCAATACTGGAGTGCGCCCTTTAGATTTTTTCTAATGATATTTTCTTTTCTTCGTAGATAAAGTTTTTAGTTTTTAGAAAGTTATAATTAGCATATGACTGCTTTCCTCTTTGCTTCCAAGACTCAGGCGCTGAATAAAAATATATGACTGTGCTTTCCAATGTTGGTGTTAAAAGGATCTCTTAGCATCATTTGTGTTGTTCTATGGCTCGTCAAAGCGTTTCTTGCATATATATTCGTATACCTACTTAATGTCTTCTTCTAAATTAGCTGGAGCTCACATTGAAGATTATTTCAGAAATATGATATTTATTGTATTAGAAATTTTTTATTTGATTCTTCATATTGACCTTTGTATAGAACGTCAATTTTTCATTTCAATTGTTTTTCGAGACGGAGTGCGTCATTATTCCCCGTTCACGGAAAGGCGAAATATCTGGAAAACCGTTTAACGTGGGCTTTCAATGAAATTTAAAATACTGAGGTTATATCTCACCCGATCGAAAAGGGCATAGTCAAAGTTGTAATGTATTCTATTTTCCCACGAAAAAAGGCTCATATCTTTTTCTTTTATAAAACACTAGTTTTACAGGATTCGATTTAATTCGAAATAATTGGTGTTTTGTCAATAAAAACGATGTCGGACCTTTTAATTAGAAAACGACAAGCTTGGGAACATTCCGAATGTCATCTTCGAATTAGGTTTTACAAATGCACTGTCCTGTTTTAGGTGATATACAGTGTGTCCAAAAAAGTATGCAACATATGGGAAACTTTTTTATTATTGGTTTCTCAGAAAATTTTATTCTTGATAAAAGTTGGTGCTTGCCCTAAAACAGTAAACGGGTATTTCAGATTTTCCGTACTGCTTTTAGTGCGGGCGCAAATGTCATTTTTCCGAAATCGCGTCAAGAGTAAAGTACCTTAATTTATAAAGATACAGCAAAATCTTATAAGGACAAGTTCTTCCAAATTAAAAAAGTAATCTAAATATGAAATTTGAGTTAAGTACATCAACTTTTAATTTTTCTTTTTTTTACTCGATTTTTTCTTAAACGTTACGCCACTGGAGAATGTTTTGTTCTTTTGTTATTAGCATACTTGCCAAGTAACTTCAAAATTTATTTAATATAGAAATTAGTTACATAGTTGCATAATGTTGCAGTTTTTCCAGAGATAATAGTCAATTTAGGTATCAGTGTGTTGCAAACACATTTAAACACTTTTGATTCAAAAAATTTTCCATTCAAAATCATGAATAGACCCAACTCTTTTCATTTCATGTAAAACAACTAATAGTTTACTTATCTTTTGCACCCGATGAGTAAAATATGCCCAAGCATCCTAAAAAGCCATATAAAATATTTGGTCTTGAAGAGTAAGCCATGCATTTGGAATAAAAACAAATAAATAGCAACAATTTTACTTCGCTCTGACATATGAAATTAATTATTATTGAGTCGGTCATTCCAATTGTATTTTGTAATAATTATTGGACAATTATTTTGGACCAAAATTGTTTAAATGTGTTTGCAACACTGATACTTAACTGGCTTTTATATCTGTAAAAACTGAAACATTATGCAACTATGTAACTAATGCCTACATTAAATAAATCTGGAAGTTGCTTGGCAAGTATACTAATAACAAAAGAACAAAGCATTCACCGATGGCGTAACGTTTGAGAAAAAAAATCGAGAAAAAAAAGGAAATTAAAAATTCATGTACTTAACTCAAATTTCATATTTAGATTACTTTTTTAATTTGGAAGAACTTTTCCTTATAAGATTTTGCTGTATCTTTATAAATTAAGGTACTTTACTCTTGACGCGATTTCGGAAAAATGACATTTGCGTCCGCAC
>MU183820.1:0-26529 GCA_016904865.1 Pissodes strobi
TACTTTGACGGTGACTTTGACTTTGTGTTCTTTGTCCCCCTTTGGAACGAATAAATTAGGCCCTAGCTCAAATGTCAGAGAGTAGGGTTGGGTTTTATTTATAAGGGGCCACGGGCTTGTAGACGACACAAGCGAGAAATACCCCAAAGTTGAAATATAGAACTCGTTGAAGCTTAAGCTTCGCGACAAAATAAAAGGTTAACCAAAAATTTGTTATTTTTTCAATCAAGAAAACCGATCAATAAAACAACAAAAATAATTTAGAAAATTAGACCAGATTTAAATGCTGGAAATTTATCAGTATTAATAATGGAAAAAAAAATTACTCAAAAATTAATCAAAAATCAAAGTCGGTAATAAGCAAATAGCCAAATATTAACAAAAAAAAAACTAAAGTCAGTGATAAACAAATACTCAAATATTAATCAAAAATAAATCTAGAACGTTTCAATTATTGAGCGCAAGTAATAAAAAAAAATCAGATACCTACCTCGTTTAGCGACCTTCTCCTTTGGAATATTAATCAAGAGCTAATTAAATAAAACAGATAAATAAATAAACACAGAATCGGTTTATTGCTCTTAAATGAAATATATCATGGCTAATCAAGAGAAAGATATGAATAATTCGAGCAGAATAATTTATGGTAACAACTGTATTTCAACGAGAAATAGTAGGCTTTGCTCGGTTACTTGATGAAATGAACCACACGATTAATCTAAACAAACACCGAAATATTCAATTGTAATTTATGATGAACGCGTTAAGCATTAATAAAGAAAAATGTCAATAAAATATGAACGAAGGCCAGCGATACTGCAAATATCTACTCGTTATAGGAAAATTCAAGTAACTCGAAAAATCACTTAATTAATGGATAACTAACGGACGTCAAATCATGATTTGTTACAGGGCCCTATTACTAACTAACTATGTTTATCTGGGTATCAGTTATGATACGTTGGTAACAGCCACAAAAATGGAGAATAACTAGTTCGACCTGGCGTTATTGTAGCAACAAATTAATTACAGAATTTAAGATATGTAAACTTAAGCGTAGTACTCCCCGGTCAACTTATCGGTAGGACAAAGGTAATGAACAGTTTAATGAATAAAAAAATATTAAGAATAACGCAAAGTCTACTAGGCCGTAACAATAAGTTATATGATCTACAGGTATCTAACGTAAGCCAGAAATCGTAAAAAATTGAGAACAATAATAAAAAACTAGTTCCACTTACAACATTATTGTGTCAGTCAATCAAAAGTTCAAAATTCAATCCAAAATCGGACTGCTTCTAGTTAAAATGAATTTAACTGGATTGTAGAATTCGAATAAATAAAATCAGGCGTCTTAGGCTAGATAAATTTGGCCCAATATTCAAAGTTCATTTAAAAGAAAATAAGAATAAAATAAATGTTACTTTAGTTAAGGAAAAAAAGTTAAAAAGTTAATCTTTGTTCGAAAACAAAGCAAAAAAATAATAAAAATTAGGTTTTGTAGGTTAATTGCACGCTATTGTCACAAAATATATATAAAAAAAATAGATATATCTCACTTGGCTGATAGCTCCTCAGGCAGCTTCCAGAAAAGCTCCTCAGGCAGCTTCCAGAACTGCTCACGGGAAGAAGAGACTTCCTTGACAGGCGAAGGGCAGCAAGACTCTATCGGTAGTATAGTTAGACAGGAGTAGCTAAGGAAAACCCTGTCGGTAGCGATGCTCGACGATAGCAATATCCGTCGATAGCAATGAACCCCACGGTAGAAGTAGATCTGTTGATAGGAGTATACCCGACGGTAGGACCCTGTGAAGCAACACATATTCAAGGTTGCACATTTAACTCTTAATAATTGATGAGCATTATAACTCAGTAATCAAAATCAACCATCAAGGAAAAAAAAATCAGAATTTAAAAAAACAATAATTTACCTGTGTAGGGGGTAGTCGGTTGCTTATCGCTAGGTGGCATTACAGTTGGGCGAGAAGGCCTCTCGCTAAAGCAGCATTCAAATCCCACAAAGGGCAGTTTCAGACAACAACACTTAATAAAAGATAAGGCACAGACATAGCCTAAAGAAAAATATAGCTGCGACACTTAAGCGCGACACCTTTGACAAGCGAGGACCAACTTTATCACTATGTAGTGGGGAGGGAATAAATAAATCTAACTTCACGTCAACCCCACGGCAATCCTTAGTGAAGTGAGCCGTACTCAAATTTTTTGGGACTTTATATACCAAAATTGTTACTATCCCCTATTATTTTATTTAAACTTTCACTACAAAATATATGATTTATAAAATTCTGCTTATTTCGAGTAGATAATAACCAATTTTTTGATCCAAAAAACTGCATAAAGAAAGCCGGATATTTACTTAAACATTACTCCTGAATGAAATATTTAAAAATGATTTTTGAAGTGAAATTAAGAATGGCGAATGCGGATTACTTGTAGTAAGTACAGCATTCTTGAAAGAAAAGTCAATTACCTAAAGAAAAATATAATTGAGTTACATATTATTTTGATAAATTACGATCAATAAACTCATTTATGTAGAAAATTATTTATTTTTAACGTTATGACACACATATAATAGATTGAAATTGAAATAAACTGAAATGAATATAACTAAATAGAATATAAGTTCCAAGATAATCTTCAGATATGAACAAGATCTAGGTATACACAACAAAAGTTTTTTGTGAAGATCTGCAATAATAATTTTGAAAATTTTGATTTATCTAGTTATTCTCTTTTAAGCTTAAAAAAGATCTTATATAAGTACCCGTTCAATACATAATGTTTTATATAGATTCTTAGCAACCTGCACAATTTTATAAACGCATTATGTACGATTTTGCATATTTTTTTCGTAACAGCTTTTTCATTTTCACTAGATAAAAATATTGTCAAGATGGTGAAATGAAAGTAAATTTTTGATCTGGCTATAGTTCAAGAAATAGTTTATGCATGAAGTGCAGAACTACTCTAAATCGGTGCAACATGTACGCCAATTTATCTTGATAACATTTTGATTCCCTGTAACTTTTTGTTTTTAAAGATATGAAGTTAAACAAAAAAGCAAGCGGGTTGGTAGCCAAGTTTTTTTTTCTAAGTTACATATAAAACAAAACACTAACGATTTTCTGACATATCAGCCTACTCTATATTTTTTGAAATGGAACACCCTGTATATTACTACTTTTTTGAACTCTCTGGAGAAATCAAAACCCATTTCGTGTATAATATCTTATACATATCTTTAGGTGTTTACGAAATATTGACAGTTGAAAGTCGGGCATTTTGACATTTTGACAGGCTTTAAAATCTAAACCGCACGAGAGCAAAGAAAAGGTTTGCATATTCCTCTCTTAGGTTTTCATGAGCTATCGAATGACAGTAACTTTGAATTTAACCCGCGGATAAAATTAACCGGAACTTTTAAACCGCCGGTTAAATTCAAAGCCACTGTCATTCGATAGCTTATGAAAACTCAAGATAGAGATGTGCAAACCGTTTTCTTTGATCTCGTGCGGTTTAGATTTTAAAGCCTGTCAAAATATCAAAATTCCCGACTTCAACTATCAATATTTCGTAAACAGCTAAAGATAGGTATAGGATATTATACACGACATGTGTTTAGATTTCAGTTCAAAAATGTAGTAATATGTCAGAAAATTATTGGTGTTTTGTTTTTTATGTAACCTAGAAAAAACTTAGCTACCAACCCTACATTTTGCTTTTTTGTTTACCTTGATATCATTAAAAACAAAAAAGTTACAGCGAATCAAAATGTTATCAAGGCGCTGATCAAATCTGAAATAATCACTATATCTGGACAACCATCGACTTTTACGAAAAACAACCACCAAAAACAATGTTTTTGAGGCTTACATCTTTATTGTAGAATCCGAACGGTTTATTGTCAAACGAAATGTTTTGCACTTATCTTATCTTCCACATAACCACAACCTGGAAAGTACTCCCCAACAAACCGAAAATTTCGTATCTCTAGATAAATACTAAATAACTAAGATAAGAAGATTTAAATCGTTTCGCTCTAAGTTAAACCGATGAAATTCTACAAGGGTTTAAAGTTACAACAATTTCAAGGTTACTGTTTGAAATCAGTTGCATTTAAATGTAAGGAATGCTATTCGACATGCTACATGAAATATATCTAGAATTTTTAGAAGAATTCGAAAATCGGAAAATACGTCCCGCTCTTTTGAGACCTTTTATATCGAAATACAATTCAAAAATATTGTCTAGCTAAAATCAACATGGCTAAATAATGAAATGGTTGTAAGACTAATAAAAAAAAATTAGAAACATATTATTTCTATATGTGTATACACATATATTTTATGAATGTTTCCATATTATTAATTTTCGATCATTTTTGGACTCTTTAAATTTTGTAACCTATTCCGATACGTTTTAGTCTGTTTTGGTGCTTTTGGTTAGTTTGGGTTAGTTCAATCAGCTTTCGTTTAGTTTTAATTTATTTTAGTCATTTTAACCTGGTTCCGATACATTATAAACAATTTTAATGTTTTTGGTAAGTTTTGGTTAGTCGCCAAAATGGGGTGGTTCAATCAGCTTTCGATTACTTTCGGTTCCGATACGTTATTTCCAATTTTAGTGTTTAGGATACTCGCCAAAATTGAATTAATCTGAGTTAGTTTTAAGTTACTTCAATTTTATTTTTAAACTATTCCAATACGTTTTAGCCCGTTTTGGTACTTTTAGTTACTTTTGATTTGTTTTGGTTAGTCTTTCAATTAAATTTTGGTTACTTTCAATTAGTTCCAATTTATTTTAGTTATTTGAACCGGTTCCGATACGATATAACCAATTTAAATATTTTTCATTAATTTAAGTTAGTCGCCAAAATTCGGTTAATTTTGGTTAGTTTAAACTTATTTTAATATTTTTAATCTGATACGATACGTTTTAGCCCTTTTTGGTCCTTTGGTTAGTTTTGGTTAGTCGTCCAATCGACTTTCGGTTAGTTTTAGTTAGTTTTAATTTATTTTAGTCATTTGAGCCGTTTCCGATACGTTATAACCAATTTAAATGTTTTTAATTAATTTAGTTTAGTCGCCAAAATTCGGTTAATTTAGGTTAGTTTCAACTTACTTTAATACTTTTAATTGAAGAGCACACCAACACCAGCATCAAATTAGCTCTAGCTTCGGAGGGACTTCCTGGTGACGTGAACTCCTTGCGTAAGTTATATTATCGCTTCCACGACGCCTACGGTATTGGTTCGGCTGAGGTTGATACGGATCTATCTGCCTTCAGGTTTTTCTTTTCATCGGAGAGACTTCAACACCTTCAGAAGGTTAGGGAAAGTCATGGCAATTATTTTGCTACTGGCTCTCCGATTAGACGGAATAATTTTTAGATAGAATGACGCGAACAGAGGATCAAGCACCCTCTGAAAAATTGGATGATGGCAAGCTTAGTGTTTTTCTTATTAATATTCAGTCCTTAAGACACAAAACAGATGAATTATTTCTATTACTAGAAGAGCTTAATTGTCCAGAAATCATTGCCATAACTGAGCTTTGGTTAAATGTGTTTGTCAAAAATTATACTACAGTAACTAGATTTAGTAGAAGTAATTTATCTCATGGAGGTACTAAGATAATGTCTACTAACAACGACTTTTCGGCAGTAACTAAGTTCGATAATTTATTGTGTGAGAAAGTATTTGAATTTTCTATCGTCTATCATAACGCTTACGACCTCTATCTTGTTTGTATTTACAGAACACCTGACGCCGACATGCATACATTCAGTCAAAGATTACTGAGCTTGCTTGAATCCCTGCCTTTAAGAAGCAAATTAATTTTGTGTGGCGACCTTAATGTTGACTTCTCCAGTGTGTGTGCTGCTCAAGAATCCCTTCAGTCCATTTTCGACTCTTTTGGTATAATCATGCATATTAACTCACCAACTAGAATAACTAAAACTAGTTTTAGTACTATAGATTATGTCGTGTCATCTTTTGATCCAGAATTCGTTGACTGTGCTGTTCTTAACTCGGGTTTCTCTGATCATGAGGCAGTACTAACAGAATTTTCGGTAAAATCCAAATGCAAAATTGCTTCACGCAAATATGCCGTATATTTTCGGACAAAAGTTTTCTAAATTTCAAGCATCTATGTCTAACAACTGACTGGGTTGTCCTATCTGATGATATCGATACCGAATTTTCTAGATTTATAAAAACTTTATCTACTCTGGCGTTCTAATCCTTTCCGCTTAGGCCTATCAAAATTAAAAAACATAACCCCTGGTCAACTAAAGGCTTACGCACATCTGCAAAGAACATGCGTTCATTATCTCACTTAAAAAAATACTCGGACAGCGTCTTCTTCCATGATAACGTGAAACTTTACAGGAAAGTCTATCATGAAACTATAAAAGCTGCCAAGGACATTTATTATAATGAGAGGCTGGCTAAATCCGGTAACGTTGCTAAAGAATCATGGTCTATTGTGAATGACTTAAGAAATAAGGCTTCTTCGTCTGGCACTATCGCTAATTCACCTGAGAACCTAAACAATTACTTTGTAAATGTGGCTAAAGATTTAATGAACACCATAACTCCTTCTCATGATCCACTTCCATATCTCTCTAATGCTAGTGTGAATTTGCACAGTTTCTTCTTTACGCCTGTAGCATATGCTGAGCTTCGCAGCAGAATTAAAGACATTAAAAACAAATCCTCATCTGGGACTGATGGGCTTACTCTGAAAATGTTTTCAAACCTGCCGGAATGCATATTAAACCATCTTACTGCTTTAATTAACAAGTCATTCCAAAATGGGGTTTTTCCAAACTGTCTTAAGACGGCAATAATTATTCCTTTGCATAAAGGAGGAGACAAAGACCAAGCTTCGAACTATCGCCCAATTGCACTACTTCCCACATTATCAAAGATCATTGAAAGATTGGTTAAAAAAAGGCTTCTATCTTTTCTCTCTAAATATAAAATACTTACTACCCATCAATTTGGATTTTTAAGTAACAAATGCACAAATGATGCTATGTTTTCCCTCTTTAATTATGTATACTCCAACCTGAACAACCATCACTCTACAGCAACCATTTACTGTGATTTCTCTAAAGCTTTCGATTGTGTAAATCATAATATCTTAATTAACAAATTGCAGTACTTCAGAGGAGTGCCTCTCGAATGGTTTAAGTCATATCTTAACAACAGAAGTCAGCTTGTGAGGGTTGATACGTCGATGTCTTCTTGCAGGCGAATAGATTGTGGAGTATCCCAGGGTTCAGTACTAGGCCCTATTTTGTTTCTGCTGTTTATCAACGACATTGCTTGTCTGGACATTAGCGGTAAAGTTTGTCTTTTTGCGGACGATACTAGTTTCACTTGGAGCAATCCGGATATTACGGCGCTTCATAGAACTGTATCTAGTGACTTAATCACCATTATTTCATGGTGTGATTCTAATCTCCTGTGCCTCAACGTTTCTAAAACTAAAGTTTTGTCATATAAAAGTACGTTGCAATCTTTTGTACTTAATAACACCACTATCGACGTCGTTGAATCTGAGAAATTTTTGGGGCTTGTTGTGGACAGCCATTTGAAGTGGGACTTGGACATCGATGTCTAATCAAAAAAATTAAGTTCTGCTTGTTTTGCGTTAAGAACTGTTTCCAGGGAACTTAGCGTGTCAACTGCTAGAACAGTCTATTATGCCCTTTTTGAGTCGCACCTCCGATACGCCCTTCCATTCTGGGGTACGTGTTGTGCGACTCAATTTGAGCGTATTTTCAAACTACAAAACAGAGCTGTTCGATATTCACTGAGACTAAACAGTAGAACTCACTGCCAGGATTTCTTTAAAATATTTAAAATATTAACTCTTCCTTCCTTATTCATATTTGAATCGGTTTGCTTAATCCGCAAGCACGTATCTGCCATTCCAGATAGACCATTTCACAACTATCCACTTAGGAATACGGAGCATTATCTTTATCTGCCAACCCCACGCTCAGAGTTAGTTAAAAGCTCTATATTATACAATGCAAAAAAAATGCACAATAATCTACCATTTGAAATGAAGTCAATAACATCTTTTCCCGCATTTCGCAGAGCTTTGAGAGTATACTTACTGGAGAGAGCCTTATACGCAGTAAACACCTTTTTTTTTTAATTAATACTTAATTTTGAGCATCTTACACACTGGTTTAATGATTTGATGTTTAATGCTTGGTGTTTAGTGTTTAGGATTTGATGTTAAATATTTTAATATTTAATATTTTACATATTTTGACCACGTACAATTTGTACAGTTTTGTATAGTTAGGTTTTTCTTTTTCTTTTTATTGTATATTTCTATTTGTGTTTTTATATGTTTTGTACTCTAGCTCTTAATATTTAACATTTTAAATAATATTTTGACCTCGTACAATTTGCACAATTGTATAAAGTTTTGTATAGTTAGGTTTTTCTTTTTATTGTATATTTCTATTTGTGTTTTTATATGAATTGTATATTTTGTACTCTAGCTTTGTCTACAAATTGGAAAATTTTTGACAATAAAGCATCTATTATTATTATGTTACTATATGTTTTAGCTCTTTTGGTGCTTTTGGTTAGTCGTTCAATCGACTTTCGGTTAATTTCAGTTAGTTTTAATTTATTTTAATCATTTGAACCGGTTCCGCTACGTTATAACCGATTTTAATGTTTTTTGATTAATTTCGGTTAGTGTTATTTTATTTCAGTCATTTGAACCGGTTCCGCTGCATTATAACCAGTTCTAATGTTTTTGTCTAGTTTTGATCGGTCGCCAAAATTCGGCTAATTTGGGTTAGTTTTAACTTACTTTAGTATTTTTAATCTGTTCCGATACGTATTAGACCGTTTTGGTGCTTTTACTTACTTTTGGTTAGTTATTCAGTCAACTTTCGGTAACTTTCACTTAGTTCCAATTTATTTTAGTCATTTGAACCGGTTCCGATACGTTATAATTAATTTAAATGTGTTTGGTTAATTATAGTTAGTCCTCAAAATTCGGTTAATTTCAACTTACTTTTGTTCATTCAACTTTCGGTTAGTTTTAATTCATATTAGTCATTGGAACCGGTTCGGATACGTTATAACCAATTTTGATGTCTTTTGTTACTTGCCAATATTCGGTTAATTTGGGTTAGTTTTAGTTTACTTTAACATTTGTAGTCTGTTCCGATACGTTTTAGTCCGTTTTGGTGCTATTAGTAACTTTTGGTTAGTCATTCAATCAACTTTCGGTTACTTTCAGTTAGTTCCAATTTATTTTAGTCATTTGAATCGGTTCGTATACGTTATAAGCAAATTTAATATTTTTGGTTATTCCCTTAAATTCGTTTCGTGTTGGTGAGATTTAACTTACTTTAATTTTTGTAACCTGTTACCTTAGGTACGTTTTAGCCTGTTTTGGTGCTTATGGTTACTTTTGGCTACCTTTGGTTAGTCGTTCAATTAACTTTCGGTTAGTTTCAGTTAGTTCTTAGTTCCAATTTATTTTAGTCATTTGAACCGATTCCGATACCTTATGATCGAATTTAAGTTTAAATAAACAAACAAACTAGCTGCACAACTCTACCATCCTTTTCCCATTTTAACACATAAACATTAACTTATTTATATAACATCCAAGCAAAACAATATATTCACATAACGATAGTCTATTTACCCAAACAAATCTTTTTCATTTTTAATTCCTATGAAAATTTATTACACTCCGGCCCAGGGAAGCGCGTATGATTGGCATCGAGTTCCAACTGCGTAGTGTCTTTGCTTCAGTAAGCTTCACGGAGAAAATTTGATTCCGTACCCCACTAAACGAGCCGAGTGTCGAGGCTAATGGCACAGATATGAACTGAAACTATTAAAAATGGACCAGTTGGATTATTTCATAAAAGGTAATATGAAAAATTGATTCCAACCGGTACCAAAAAAACTGCTGACTCATAAAAATATCGACGTAGAGTGACGCTAGTAAATCGAAAACTCGAGAAACAGAGGATCCCTACTTCGAATATCTCGCTCCACCAATGAATGCATGGCCTGACAAGTCGCATGTTCCTCCCAATAATTCATCCAAGGGATATAGACAATGGAAACCCGGGATTTCGATGTATCGGCATCTACTAAAAAAACTACTCAGAGTAGCCAACAGGGCAGGGCATTGTCATTAAACCACTCCATCTAATAACATTTTCTAATTTATTCCAAAGGCAATTAAGTAACTGCGCGCGATGCCCAACTCGACGCCCAATCCAAATACAGTAGGCGCTAAAGTTACCGCGATGGCAAGGTTTCTGGTGACATAGCTAGATTTACGGTTTCAGAGCTTTTGGGAACGGGAAACACTAGAATCTCAGGGTCCCTATGTTCCAAAATCAATTCGTTCAAAATTGAAATTTGTTTAGCGACGCAAATTTTATTTTTAATTGTCCCAATCAGAATATCGTCGGAACGAAGCGGGACGGAATGTACGAGGGTTTTTCGCTAATAAATATAATTGCGCTTGAAGCGATAGAAACGGTGACGAATTCTAAAGCTATTTACGCTTCGATATACGATAGCCAAATCGGCCTGTGAGAGATTATATAGGACATTCTATTTAAAAAAACAAAGTTAGTCGTTTTTCACAGCTTTACGACGTTCGTTTGATTTTTCTGATACCAAATTCTAGCGCTTTGAGCGAAATCCTACAACTTTTCTAATTTAAACGTTTTTCTAATCCTTCAAATACAGAAGTTATCTATTGGACCAAATATAGTTAATAACCCTGTACAGTTTAAACTTATATTTGGCATCCCGTTTAAGCTTCTTTTAAAATTATTCCTTTGTTGAAAACCCGTTGAATTCCCAAGAAGCCGCGACTTTTTTTATAATACATATCTATAGATCCTCACTTTACGGTTTTGAATGATATGCGCTAATATTTTTGGGAGCAAGGTTATCAAGCTCTCATATTTATTTTGGTAAGTGGTTTGCTTCAAGTAAAAATGCTGCGAATTTTTTCTTATGCGGATCTCATATTGCTCTGATATTAAAATCAACGTTCAGTTGCGGTTCAGATATAGGGAAAACTGTATTTAAAATTTCAAAATTATTAGTTGTGGTAAAATGTCCTTAATTAAATAAAAGACTGAAGCTGAGTATTCCGGCCATTAAATATGCATATCTTTTCTTGCGAGATTATTGGATGCTCTTTGCCGTGACATGAAATCAACGTATTTTAAAGTCATATGTGAACAATTAACTGCACATAATGGGATAAGGATATTAAAATTAAGAAATGAACTTCAGCGTTTCTTTATCTCCAAAGAATAAGCTTATATTGACGCTTTTAATAATGGGTTAGAGAATTGAATGCGCATTAACTTTCTTTTAACCGGATCTACGCCAGTAATCAATAATTATGATCTATACAGAATTTTTCCAAAAGTTTGCAATATTGTAAATTTTTAATCATTTCCGATTTTTAGAACTGGCTTGTATAGAGGCATATTTAACCAAAGCGTGCTTCAGAATGTCAAACTAAAGTGGTTACCATATTGATAAAAACAGGTTTTTGCTCTGTTGTAAATGTATTTAAAATATATACTGTTATGCAATAGGTTGTAGTTAGAAATTAATATCTTCACTATAGTAGAAATATGAATAGACTCTTATAATAAAGGAAAAAGTGCTTGCGTAGCTACACCACACTGATTATCCTTATTTCTTCTCATCATAATGTATCCACTTTCGCCCCACTCAATACCATATGAATTCTTAACTAGCCAGTAGTCCAGATTATGATATGTTCCGTATCCTACAACCAGCATCCCATGGGAAAGCTTAGTACTGCTGCATTTGGGATTATCGTACAAACCTCCTGAGTAGAACTTCATTTCATTTGCATCAACCATAATACTTACAGGACCGATGCGTGCTACAGCTATTTGAAGACTGAGTTCGCTTTCTGATTTGATATTTACGTAGCTCTTCATGACGGCTCCTGTATTCGTTCTATTGAAGAAACATTTTTTCTTTCTCTCGGCTAAGTAGGGATACGATTGTTCAGTATCGATTCCCTCATTTTGTATTATGTACAGAAACGTTTTGTCCACTCGACCTCCCAAGCAACCTTTATTTTCATATGGTTTCTTTCTAAACGTACAGTCTAGAATGTTCTGCTCGCTCAACGAAACGAGTTTCTTCGTGGCGAAATAGTGTTGGGCTTCTAAGGCACCAGTCTGGAAATTACACAATCAATTAAATAAAACGTTTTAAATAAAACTTAGAGAATCTTGTTCAGTATTAGATGCTATTTATTTAATTATATTTAGCTGACATTACAGAGCGTATGTCAATAGTTATGCATCGGTCTCCAAAGGTCAACAATATATACAGAGCATGCTATTGAAGGATATTATCAGTGGCGGCTCGCGGCTTTGAGAAGTGGGGAAGAGCTACCGACATCGACAGAAGGAACAGCGCGAAAAATTTTTGGGGTCCACGCCCAAACTGCCAAAATTATTTAATAATTATTACCGGTATTTTTTAGGTAAAGCATCAATAAATAATAGTATATTATGATATAAGTGTATAAGAGGACCTTTAAAGCACGCGCGACATATTTCAAAACACGACGCGCAGCGGAGTGTTTTGTAAGTCGCAAGGGCTTTAAAGGCCTCTTATACACGTATATCATACGCTATTTTTTATTACAAATGCATCATAATCTCAAAAATGTTTTAAATATTAAACTTAAGGACTATATTGACGAATATATTAATCTATCACATTTGACATGATCAAGTGTTTCTATAGCAACATTTAAAAAAATAGGCGCATCATAAACATCATTTTAAGCACGCTGCAGCGTGCGATAATCGTTGATTATGATGCATGCGTAATAAAAAATATATTTATATTGTACTAGCAACAAAATGATTTGTTGCTAATACAAATCACATGTCTACGAAAAACATACTAAAACTAGAATATATAGAAAATATCTCTTGTATAATACTATAATGGATCAACCGTGGAATGTAAATAAAAATAATTCCAAGAATTCACGGCGGAATGTCCCCTAATAAACTCGCAATAAACGAAACAACGTGCTTTCGCGTTGGACGCGTTGATCTGAGAATGGAAGTGCTACACGCCAGCACTTCCAATCATTGCAAACCAAACAATGTACGACCATTACGACGTCATCGTTGTCATGGCAACCAACTAGTTGCGCTTGTACTTTTGATGACTCGACGGCTCTCGAGCGCTGCCTCTTCCTTAAAGAATGATAATGAGATTGTCACTGCTATCGGCGCGTACGGGAAAAGAAATGAACATTTTCATTTGGGTTCACCTCTGTTCTATTCGATAGTGAAGTTAACGGGCAATGTGCAGGTGGCGAGATTCTTGTTCTTGTTTCATGAAGCTTTGATTTTAATATTTGAAAATAATTGAATTATTAGTTATTAGAGGGGTAATGGGAAACAGATTATTCCTAAACTAAGAAAATTTTATCATTGCATCTTAAAATATATTATTTTACTCATGAATGAATTAATTTTATTTTTCTAAATTACATTTTCTTGAGGAAGTGGCACTTCCCCTACTTCCGCTGAATAGCCGCCACTGGATAGTATATTAGTGGTTGAATTTAGAAGAAAACGCCAAGGGTCTATATATTATAGTGGTATTATGTAATAATTTACATTCAGGGCGTTTCCAAATCGTGATTAAATATGGGGATCTCGAAAACCGAAGCAGATACTAAGTCATTTAGATCCAGGAAAAGTTGCACAATCTGATTCATAATAATATGCCGCTTAGAAATGAACCATTTTGCGAATATTTTCGCAGGTATCCAAGAAAACACAAATATTTAGTAATTCCTTGTCAATTTTTCCTGGCAATATTTGAAAAAATTTCTTTTGGCTTGTGGAAACTTTTTTAAAATGAGGGGATAAAACATAAATTGAATATTTCGAAACCTTATACCTCTGAATTTCAAGTTTTAATTTTGCTTGAATTTGATTCCGATGTTCCGGTCAATAGGGTTTGTGCAATTTTTGTAGGGTCTTCGTAAAAATGTGAGCAAATTATGTTTGAAATAGACCAAATTAGTGAAAACCTGCTCTATTTGAACCTTCCGGTGATATTATTTTTTTATATTACCGAATCTGTCTCGACCCGTTGAATATAAGAGCAGGCTACATTAATACGCAGCCAAACAATGGCTAGAATCACATGAAATGGAGCGGGAGAGGGAGGATGGCTTAGAAAGAGTGAATTAGCATCCCTGACAAAGCATATACCACTTCTAGGGCTCCTCAGGGACGACATAGTCAAAAGATACAATTTTGAAAAATTCTTCACGGTCGTGATAAAAAGTAGAGAAGGTTAGAAAAATAACCCCACTTGCATTCTCACATTGCAGCAAAGAGCAAGAAAATGGCATACAGATTGGTCAAGAACAAATGGAGCCAGAAAACAAATTTTCCGAAGCAATGGGAAAAAGCCCGGACATATTCCAGGCGGAAATTAACGCCATAGGAAGACGTGCACAGTTTTTGGCAAAGCACTAAAGCTGAAAAAGGTATTCTGATTAAGAATCATATCAATGGCAGCACCAAGGTAGTGGATACAATAGATCTATATAGGTAGCAGTATTCATTCATTCAATATGCAGCCAAGTGTTGTGTTTCATCGTTGCATTTCTTTTAAAAGAAAATTTTGTTTCAAATTACCTATAAGATTCTATTCCATATGTTTCTATGCCGAGTGATGACAATTGTTATGGTTAATTTGGTTTGAAAACTTCGATTGTCAGATTTGCCGAAGAAACTTGGGACTTAATAAAATATTTTTGCTATGCTCTATAAAAAAATTCAAAATTTTTTTTTTTCGATTTTTACCTAGAGGCTGATCATGTAATAATTGAGACTTTATAGCATTAATTCTAATACTTCGCCCTCCCATCGTTCGGCAATGTAAATTTTTGAACATTTACTTTGCCTTCTCATCTCTAGATGCCATGTGAAATAAACATTTGAAGGCAAGCATAGTTTTACGTCAATTAGTAACATGGGGAAGAAATATGTCAGATTTAATTATATATTCCTAGTCTATCGTAGTGGGGCAAGACATTGACGTGGTGATGAAGACGTAGGTAAGTATAGATATAATTGAAATACTTACAGCGCTAAAAGCGTAGCAAGATCCGCATTTTCCTTGATTTTTTACTTCTGTAATTGCTCCCACTAACCTCCAGTCAACGCTTGTAGGTAAGGGATAGTAACTATTATTATTTAAAATAACATCAGCATAATTATTGGGAAACACGTCTGAATCTTCGTAATTATCCTCCACAAGAGAGTCATATGGCCTAAAAGCATATGGGATATATAATAAATTTGATTGACAGAAAGGTGTCTTTTTTGTAAATAAATCGATTTTGTTGGCGTTTTAAAACAAAATATCTGCTGGCTTAAATGGCTTTAACATAAGCATGAAAGTTCACATATTACCCTATAATATAGTTGATGGGAGCGCAAACAGTTTGCAATCCGATCTGGACAATTTCGGTTCCTGGTGCTTTTTCAAGCCATATTTGAACCTCCTAATTTTAAATTTTATTTTATTTTTCCAGCAGTAAAAAGCCTCTTGTCTTGTGTGACAAAATGTTTTAATTCTTTTTTGAAAGTAAAGAAAGGGCAAAACGTGCATATCACATTCCTACAAAACAGAATTTAGGCTTAATGGTTGGTAGTTTCCATCTTTCTCATGTTATAAATTTATAGTCCTTTATGCCCGCTTTATTACTCATCGTGCGACGGTCATCTGTTTCCCTGCACACCATTGACCCAATAATATATTCGGATATTAGAATATTGGTGTTGACTCGTCAAATTTATATATACATATTGCTGGTTAATAAATTCATATAATTGGTTTAATGAACGGCGTATTATTCCAAAAAGACCAGTCGACCTCTGGAAACAAAGGAAAACGAAAAAGTATTATTTTTCTACAGGGTTTTGCGTATATGTTAAGCCATAACGAAAAATTGTTAGTCAAGTATTTTATTTAAAAAAAAAGTAAAAAACATGACGGTATGTAGTAATGAAACAATCTTTGTATATCATGCAAAATTTAATCCAAAAGGGACTTCTATAAAGAACGTAACAAAGCGCTTTCGGCCGTAGCCATCATCAGTGTTACCTGAAAGTAAGTAAAAGAACACCCTGTGAGTGAAAAGTCACAGAGTGTTGTCAGGTTAGGATAATGCTTGGTAAAACATTTTTGATCAGTTGAACACTGTTGTGTTCAGTTAAAAATTTTTAGTGGGGATTATTTTTATAATTTTTTCATTAATATAAAAAATGAGGTAACTGAAGCTACTAATTAAAACTGATGATATTTAGTTCATTTTTGTGTGTAAAAAAGAGAAAAATGGTGCAATCCATGGAAGCAAACAAAAAACACAAATCGACAGTGGTCACATTCAAATTTCACACCTTGTACGTCACATTTTTGAGAAATGGTTCACATAATTTAGACTAAAATCATTAATTTGAAACAAATTAAAATGAAAGCATGGTACCAAGACCCACGCTTTGTGGATGATACATCAAATGTGTCACTGTTGACAGTCTTGACAAGCTGACTGATGACGCTTATGCGCTCCAAAAATAGACGCAGTACAACTTGTTGGTGATCTTCTCACTTCATGTAATGTCAATGATCAACAGAAAGTTAATTTATTGTCGCTTCTAAACCTTTGTTTATCTCAAGACTTTTTGAATTTAACAGCAAATGTTATAAACAACCTGATGGCTTGGCAATGGGCAGCTGTCTTTCTCCTTTTTTAGCAGATGTTTTCATGAACAATTTGAAAATCAGTCATATAGTCACTCCCGTAAATCGAGAGATCCTTTATTGGTACCGTTATGTGGATGATTGCCTTTGCTTCCTTGATTGCGATGCTCAAGGGGCTAACACTCTTTTAGATAAGCTAAATATCATCCACCCGAATATCAATTTCACTATCGAACTTGAAATCAATAATAAATTTAATTTTCTGGACATCACTGTTCATAGAGCGATGGACATCTTGGAGTTCTCGATTTATAGGAAACCTACTCAGACTGACCACACCATATCTTACTTGTTCCACCACCCATGCAACATGGCGGCTTTTCATTGCTACGTCAATAGATTAAATAATATACCTTTGTCTACTTTTGAATACAATAAAGGAGTAAATATAATAAGACCAATAGCTTTCAACAACTATTTTGAGCCTAGTCTTGTTGACACTTTAATCAATAATATAAAACTCAAAAAACTTAGAAAAGAACTTTCTCACAGCTTAATAGAAAATTCATCTAAGAGATACTTCTCTATTCCTTTCTTTGAATTGGAAACCAACTGTAAGATTTCAAAAACAATTCGCCAATTTGTCAGTAATTCTCATCTTTCCTTTCAAAACAGAAATCAATTGCAAACTTTTTTAAACAACACTAAAGACAAAGTACATACTCTCTCAAAAAGTGGTATTTATAAGTTGTCGTGCAATTCTTGTGAGTGCACCTACATCGGTAGGACACGTACACCATGAAAGGTCCGCATCAACGAACATTTGAACAGAAACAACTCCGCTTTCGGAGAACATTTGCGAAATCATAATCACAATTTCATTCCTCATTCCGATTCAAAGATCTTGCATAACATTTCATCAAAAAACTTCAATAGGATGGATTTCATGGAGGCCACCGAGATCCACAGCGAGCTGCGTACAAACAATCATTGCCTTAACACTCAGGTCAACCTTAATAGATCCTACATTCCTTTACACTGAAGGCTTCTCGACTGAATTAATTTTTCGCTCATACATTTGGAGGTCAGGAGGGTCGATTGATCAAGCATTTTCAACTACATATAACTTCTCCTATTTTTACTACATTAATGTAATTCAACTTAATTTTATTTTAAATTTTTGGAGTTGAGTCAGCACAGGCTAATATCATCTCTCTTTCTCTTCTTTCTCTATCCTATCGAGTCAGCTTAGGCTGATTTCATCTACTTCCTTCCATTTTCATTATTTTTGATGTTGAGTTAGCTTGGGCTAATTTCATCCCTTCTTAAGTTAGTCCTCTATGTGCTATAGCTCAGGCTATTGTCATCTCATTTCTTTTCTTTTTCATCCGTCGAGTTGAGTTAACTTCGGCTAACCTCATCTCTAAGTTAGTCCTCTATTTTCGCTTGATCAAGTACTTTCTTCCTTCCAAACCAACTAGTCAACCGAATTTTCAAATAATTCATCACTTATCACATATTATGGCGTTTGGTTGGTCTCATCTGGCATAGTAGCAACTTCTTTGGTACTTTAGGTTAACTTTGTATTATTACATCAACTTTTTCTAGTTTTATCTCTTAACTTATTACTTGTCTTTAAAAAACTCTTAAAATTTAAAATTACCGCTTTTTTCGGCGCATAAGCGTCATCAGTCAGCTTGTCAAGGCTGTCAACAGTGACACATTTGATGTGTCATCCACAAAGCGTGGGTTAGTACCATGCTTTCATTTTAATTTGTTTCATATTAATGATTTTAATCTAAATTATGTGAGCCATTTCTCAAAAATGTGACGTACAATGTGTGAAATTTGATTGTGACCACTGTCGATTTGTTTTGTTTGTTTGCTTCCATGGATATGCCCTTTGTCCACTGACAAGTGAGTAAAAGAAATCCACCATTTTTCTCTTTTTTACACACAAAAATGAACTAAATATCATCAGTTTTAATTAATAACTTCAGTTACCTCCTTTTTTATATTAATAAAAAAATTCTAAATATAAAAATAATTCCAACTAAATTGTTTAACTGAACACAACAGTGTTCAACTCATCAAAAATTTTTTACCAAAGATAAGCATTGTCCCAACTTGACAACACTCTTTGACTCTTCACTGTTCTTTTACTTACTTTCAGGTAACACTGATGATGGCTACGGCCGAAAGCGCTCTGTTACGCTCTTTATAGAAGTCCATTTTGGATTAAATTTTGCATGATATACAAAGTATGTTTCATTACTATGTTTCGTACATGCACACAGCCTTTACTCTTCATTTAACGACGGTATGTGGCGAGACTAAAATAGAGAATATTGCTTATAGCGGTAAGAAAAACAAAGAGAGACTAAAAATATATTCATATGAAGTCCATTGGTGTGAAGAGAAACACTTGACCGGCATCTCCCGCTGAGTAATAAAGCGGTCATCAAGGACTATAAATTTAAGGCACGATAAAGTTGGAAAGTACCAACTGAATAGTTACTATTAAGCCTTAGTGATGAGCGAGACTGGTCATGGTCTTGCGGTCTTGGTCTTGGTCTTGCAGAAAAAGCAAGACCAAGACCAAGCAGGACCAGCTTCAGGTCTGCAAGACCACGACAAAGACCGAGCAGTGCAAGACTTATGCACGACCAAGACCTAGTATTGCAATACTTACGCAAGACCAAGACCCTACTAGGGTACGTCCATAATGCGCCGCTTCTCGCTTCTCGTTTCATCGCGGCAGTCTAGCGATAAAAAAATATATAAAGTAATGGTAGCGAGTGGCCATAGTGCGCCTGTAACCTGTTTCAACTTGCTTAATCAGCTTTTACCGGAATGAATTTTTATTTCTTTTTCTCGCATACCGCTTAACCCGCTCGGTGTTTGATATAATGTTTGTTTGATATAACTTCGCAGCGAATGACTCATGGTCGTAGATGGCTTGAACAAGTTTTGGCAATCTACAGTTTAGTGCGGGCCCGTATGGTAAAATCGTTCTAAGTAGCAACAAAACCACAAGCGGAATAGTACGGACTCATATTCAATCTTATTTTTTAAATTAAATTATAAAATTAGTTTAGATGTGTTAGTGACATGCTTGGTTATACGTGCCTGTATTCCGTTGTTCAAACAGAAGCACTGGCGATAAATCTTTTTTCAGGTGCCCTAAACACCGAGAAAGATATGTCTTGTGATTTTTACATGACAATGCAAGTTATTTATATATTTTTCTGCCCTGAAAATAGACAAAAACACACTAACAACTGCTCTTGAAAACTGGACATTTCACACGCTTATTCGGGTATTTAGATTAAAGGGCTTCGTCTCAGTTTTAGAGCATCGCTCTCAGAGGTTCCATTCCCAGATCTCTAAAAAAGGGGGTAAAATTTAGGGCCTCACCCCCCAGGAGCCCCTTTTTGCAGAACTGTAGAAAAAGGAACTTTCATACCAGGAGCCCCCATTTAAGGCTTGGGCCTCAACTTTAGGGCTTCGCCCCCCGGAGGCTCCATTCCTAAATCTGTAAAAAATGGCTCCCGTATTATGGGCCTCATTCTAGGGTTTTGCCGTCCCAGGGCCACATTTTAGGGATTCGCCCCATGGGGGCCTCTTCCAAATGTGTCAAATATGAGATTCCCACACCGGGGGCCCCATTCAGAAGCTTCGCCCCCCGAGGGCCCCATTTAAAATCTGTGGAAAATGGGCCCCGTACCAGGGGCCCCATTGCAGGGCTATGGGCCTCAAGGGGCCCCAATTTAGGGCTTCACCCCCGTATGCTCTCTTTTCCGAATATGTAAAAAATGGGTCCCCCGAGGGAAGGCAAAACCATAAGAGGAGACCGCCGAGCCGGTGAATGGTGCCTTTTTCCAAAGTTATGAAAAGAATAACTCCAAAAATTAAGGGCGAAACCCTAGAATGAGGGACGAAACCCTAAAAGGGCGTCCAGGGTAGGGCGTTGTCCCAGCCCTGGCATCTCTATACCTATTCATCAACTAGTTACACAAATTGCTGTAGAAGTGTTTATATGGTCTTTGTAAACTATAAATTTTAAGACAAGATGCTTGATATATTATATTATAATAAATACTATAATATATAATGTTACGTTTTTCCCGTGGGTTCTTAACAGAATTACGACTTTGCTATTTTCAACTAATACTCTCTTTATTCACTACCACTGTATACAATTTAACACTCTAAACTACTCTTATAGCTTTACAACTAATATCTATTCAATACTCAATGATTAACTGAACTGAACTGACCAACGATCGCCTTAGGTCTGCTTATATATAATATCAAAGCTATCACGAATATTCGGGAAGTATTCGGAGGCCACTCTATATGATCTCGACGAGACCATCGAGATAATTCCAGCGATCCTGAAACTTCACGGCCGGCTGGGCGATGACTCATACAGACAGAGAAGCTAGCGGCACGGCGCGGCGTTGCGGCTAGTTCTATAGAGTAGCACAAAAACGTTCGGATGGTTGTTAGTCGTGACAATAATATCATTATTTGCAGTCGTAGGAAAAGTAAAGTATGGAACGTGTGTGAAAATCACTTTTCACACGAGTGTGAAGTTTGATGGCACGAGCCTCAGGCGAGTGACATAATCAACACTTGTTGCACAATACACTATTCTACCAGACTTCCAGTGGGGCACCTCGTATGTAGCAGTCGTAGAAAAATAGTGTGCTACACGTGCTGAAAAGACTTTTCACACTCATGAGACTACGGCTCGTATCACCAAACTGTCTCGATGGTGTGAAAAGTCTTATTTTCAGCACTTGTTGCACAATATACCATAATGATACTCACATATACATAAATAAAATTGGTTATTGGCAGTGGCGGATTTGCAGATTCGGCCGCCCTAGGCCCCAAGCTATCAGCCGCCCCTTTCTCAGCATCCACCATATACCTTTTTTTATGGCAGTGGCACACACATTAAAGGGAGATCCTATGGCGCTCGACGAGCGGTGTGTGTGCGAAGATGTTGACACGGTTCTTGAATAGTTGTAGGTTGTAATTAGTGGGAAACAGATGTCCTGGGAGTGAGTTTCACAGTGATGCAGTGCGCCAGACAAAGGAGTTCTTGTAAAGCGATGTTCTAGGTGTTTCCAGTTGTACGACGAACCGGTACGCTCTTGCCGTCTGTCGTGACTGTCTGACAGGAGTTGCCAGGGGCGGGATGAGGCGGGCCAAATCCTCGGAACATCTGCCGTGAAAGTATCTGTAAAACAGAGACATCTTCCACATGTGTGCGGTGTTCCAGACTATCCAGATTCCGGGTCAACTCCGGGTCGCCAACGAGACGCACAGCTCTCTTCTGAACGGAATCCAGCAGCTTTAGGGTGTGCTTTGGTGCGGCACCCCAGATATGTGAGCAATATTCTAAGCACGGTCTTATTTGCGCTTTGTAGAACAAGAGCAACTGCTGCGGTGTATAGAGTTTTTTGTTGCGACATAGCGCACCAAGCTTCTGGAAGGCTGATTTTGCGATGTTAGCAACGTGGTCATGCCAGGACATATTGCTGTTGACCGAGACACCCAGCAGTCCGACTGACGAGGATGAAGGAATGGTCGATCCTGACATAACAATGTCAGGGCCCGCTGTATTGGCCCTCTTGGTAAACGTTGCTGCTTGAGTCTTTGCTGCATTGAACTGGACCAAATTTCGGTCGCCCCAAGTTTGACCTTTCTCCAGGTCTTGATTTATTGCCGTAATCTGCTCCTGTCTGCGGTGATGAGTCTCAGTCGCTGGTAAGGGTTTTTCTGATCTAAAGTGGGAGACAAGGGTACTGTCATCAGCAAAACTGTAAACAGGATTACTCGCAGGTCATTAATATAGATGAGGAACAGAGTTGGTGAAAGTATTGCGCCTTGAGGCACGCCCGCGTTGATGGTGAATGGATCTAAGGTGTGTCCATCAACTGCAACGTGCAGAGATCGGTTCTTAAGGAAACTGGCAAGCCAGCTGCAGAGAGAGACTGGCAGTCCAAAGGACGGCAGTTTGTTGAGCAGTCCGTCATACCAAACTCTGTCGAATGCCTTTGAAATATCCAACGCAATCGCTTGAGACTCTCCGTAGTTCTCAATTGCCCTACTCCATATATGAGTGACATAGGCCGATATATCTCCTGTCGATATCTCTTTGCGTTGTTCTCGAGGTACTTGAGTAGTTGCTGATTGACACGTTCCATGACTTTGGAGATTATTGGAAGCAAGGCAATTGGGCGATAGTTTGAGGGCGCGGTTTTCGTGCCTTTTTGGAACAGGTTGCACTCGAGCGACTTTCCAAGAGGATGGATAAATCCCTTTTCCTTAAGACAGAGAAAAAAGCCTGGAAAAAACGGGTGTTAGTTCGTTGGCGCAGCTCTTTAGCACGATGGCAGCTGGCAGGTATTCCGTCCGGTTCTGATGCCTTTTGCGTATTTAGTTCTTTAAGGAATTTGCGAATATCACGGTGATGAAACTTGACTTCTGCCATGGTAGTGTTGATGTTCGATGTGGTGGGGAGAGTCTTGCCTTGGGGAACGTCCAAGGTAGAGTGCGATGAAAATATTTTAGCGAGCATGTTTGCTTTTTCGTTGGCTGTAGTCGCCGTGATGCCACGTTCGTCTGTCAAAGGTGGGAGAGACGTTTTTGTTACTTACTGCCTTTGCTACCGACCAGAAATTTCTGGAGCCACTGGGGCATTGCAAAAGGTTATTCCTGATCCTTTGATTGTGTTTGTCCTTAGTTTCGTCGATCACACGTTTGCATTCGTTTCTCGCTTCGACAAAATAATTGCGATTACATATTGAAGTTACTTTATTGCCAACTTTTATATAGTATACACACCTTGGCCAGTAAATAAAAGAAGGCCTCAGATCCCATGTTTGTTGACCTCAGCTTTGCTTCGGCCAACAATTACATGTGATCTGAGAATTTTTTTACTTTACTGGCCTAGGTACGTAATATACTATTTTTGACACGATTGGGGCCGCCCCTAAATCTGGCCGCCCTAGGCCCGGGCCTACCGGGCCTTAGGGTAAATCCGCCACTGGTTATTGGTGCAGCCAGTCTTTTACTAATTGCCAGCCGCAGGTGTAAAACTACTTTGTGCGGGCAATTCAACTCCGCTGATAGACGCGTCATAAAACGAGATTCAATATTTCATGCGCTATCGGATCAGTAGTTGGGTTTTCTGGGGTATGGTATTCACCAACTTCTGAGGGAGACCTATTAATTTCATGAATGTGAGTTGTTATTTCTTGTTTTAATTTATTAGAAACATTTTCTCTGGCTACTAAAATTCATAACAGGTCCTCACGAGATAGCTCCAAGATGCCAACTGAGACGAAACGACTGAAGCGATACACTTACGCAAGCGGTGCTCTATGACCATCACCTGCTACAATCGCGCAAGTTGACCAAGCGGGTAGAGTGAAAGCCGGCTAGCGAGAAGCGAGAAGCGGTGCACTATGTTCGTACCCCTAGCATGCAAGAGTCTTGCGGTCTTGCGTTTTTTTTCGCAATTTTTATTCGTTGACATATTACCCTTCATTCTGAGATAGTCATTGTAGGGTCGAAATATGAAGGAAAAAACTTACTATAAAAGTTTGTCAAAAACATTTTGTTTGTGAGATACCAGCAGGGAAAGTTAGACCGTATTACCTATTTGCCACGCCGCGCGCCGGCGCGGCGCCCGCCGCGGCCGCGCGCCGCCGCATTGTATGTAGATGAATAAGAATGTATTCAAGTAAAAAGAACAGTCAAATTTTTAAAGAAAATTATACTCATAATTACAAAAATCTAATTTGGATTTCAAACAAATTAAACAAATGTCAATACATTTCTCCAAGCGTTCTTGCATATAGACCGGGAGATAGTGAACGACTTTTGGATGTGATTTTGGCCAGTAAGCCTTTTAAAGGCCATAATAATACGCATATTCTGATGTTATAAAGTGATAAATTGAAGCATCATCCTGGTTCTTCGCATACATTGTGTCCCAAAAGAAGCATATTTTTGGGATCTTGAAAATTATAAGATATAAAAAAATGGTTAAGTGGAAAACATTCTAAAATATTTAATTTCAAGTACAATTCTGCTTTGATAATAAATTAATATCAATGAATAAATAATTCATAATAATGAATTTTATTCATCTTTTTCCATTTTCGACCTATTTTCAAAAACCAAAAAAAATGTATTTTTGAAAACTGCTGCTTTTAAGTAATTTTTTAATTTTTGTTTGTACCTACTATATTTATTCGACAAAATATACTACAGAGTTTAACAGTCGTTCTTGTATTAAGTTGTCTAATTGTGTTGTTCTTTAACTGTTCTTTGTTGTTTGTAATGTTCATTGTAATACGCAATGTTATCAATTTTAATCCTGTACACTTACGAGAGAAAAGCACAAGTTTGGTAAGTTTCATAAATTTTTGTTTTTCTATTAACATTAAATAAATATTTCTATGACATGCATATGCATTATATATTTTATCATTAGAAACTCTTTCTGTTATTTCATTTTGTTAACCAGTTTTTTGTTTTGTGTGTTGTTTTTTTATTTATTTGTTTGTATGTAACAATGGTAGTACTTAAGAAAAGTTTTGTTTAGGGCTTAAGGCTTACGTTTGATGCAATATTCTATAGAACATTCAACATTCTGAAATGTTTATGATTTTGGTACTGGTAGTTCACTTTTACTGCATTATTAAAAATCATCTCCTAATAAATATTAAAACAAATTTATTGAAAACAATGTTTACTACTTTAATTTTCGACATTTCATTGAAGCAAATTCATTAATTATGTGACAAAAGGCTAATGTTTAGACCAGTTTCCGTTTCAGTGGCTAAAATGGATAGGTCTGTCACCTTTTGTTGGCGTAAAGTGCTTCTCATATGGTTCTTCACTTTATTTCGTGTTTATACGCTGTTGTCACTGTTTAGAGAAACTTGTTTTGTGATATCGTTCTCATTTATCAAATTGTAAAATTAAACTAAATATTCTTACCTCCTCTTAACAGAGCCCCGATGATGAGTTAATATAATTCGAAACGTTGGCAATAAATAATAATTGCTTTTCTTGAGACCTGACTAATAATCCTAAATACACTACTTAAATAATTATACGCTTTGGTCTCCATCTTTACTGGTTTTTTGAAAATATTCATTGAGCAATAATTATTTTCGTTTATTTCAAGGCCTAGCTAAAGGACCTGCTAAGAATCGATTTTTATAGAAGGACATAAAATCCAGTGACTCTGATATACAGTGCTTTTCTTTAATGTCCCCCCCCCCTTTTATTTTTGAACGGTTCAATTTAAAAAAATTAAAAGTTGAGGTAATGGTATTGATGAATGAATACTATATTTTAGAGTTCAATTGACAGATGGAAATTTCAAGATGCCAGCAGCCATCTTGGGAAAAAAAATTAAATAGAAAGGGGGGTCTTTTGGCACATCATTTTGAAGCCCCTGACGAGTACTTTATAACCCTAGAATATAAAGTCAATAACTTTACCTACTACAAAATGGCAGTACATTTAATAATTATCTGAATACACTAACATTTAACTTGATAATTTGAGTTCAATTGAGAAGATGCTGGAAATGGTTGCCTTGAACTTCTTGACATAAGAACAGCCTGTCCGAAATTTCA